>JAZFAU010001008.1:0-28372 GCA_037178615.1 Dione vanillae
TGCACATTTGCAACACAAAAAAACTGCAATATTCAAGTGACGTTTACATTATATAGATGTTATAAAATATTTCTACACTTTATATATTGCCAACATGTGTATATATATGAATATATATGCATATATATATATATATATATATATATATATATATATATATATATATATATATATATATATATATATATATATATATATATATATATATATATATATATATATATATATATATATATATATATATATATATATATATATATATATATATATATATATATATATATATATATATATATATATATATATACTAGCTGACCCGGCAGACTTCGTACTGCCTCATCGATAAATAAAAAACTAAATCTTTTGTATAAAATGATTTTAAAACAAACAAATCAAATCAAGCAGGAAGTTTTCGATACATCATGTTGCTTACTTAGAAAAAAGAGTTTAAATTTGATATTCACAGACACACTGGTTATGGTTTCAGCAAGCAGGTCTCTTGGGTATCGCTTGGAACACCTACCGTCGACCATACAGGGTGAATTGTAGTTGAAATGTCCGCAAGGTCCATGTATCATGTGTTTGGTAACTACTGCATGCAATTTTGGGTCAACTATTTCATCTGGTATTTCAGCTGAAATAATGGAATCAATCTCATCTGGCCTTATTTTGTCCACTAACCAGACTAAAATGTGCGCATGTGGCAATCCACGCTTTTGCCATTCTACAGAGTACATCCAACAACGGACTCGGCCATACACGCAATGCTTTATTAAGAAATTCATGAGAGATTTTAATTTTTGTTTAAAAACTCTGGCAGTTATGTCATGTCTATCAACTGATGTTTGGCTATGTAGTAATTCCTTCTCGATTTCGGACCATTTTGGGTTACATGTGAATGTAACAAATAAGTCTGGGCGGCCATAATGCCTAACATATGACATAGCATCCTGAGCATATTCATGCATGTGGCGTGGGCTTCCTATATAAGTAGCTGGCAAAATTGTCATTCTTCCTACATTATTCACATTGCCATCAGCATTTATAGCATCGCGGAGATGGATGTATTCCTCTGACCGTAGCCGTCGTTGGTTCAAACGGATGTATGTCAATCGTTCAGTCTCAATTTTGACATACATGTCAACTGCAAACTGATGAAAAAGTCGTTGACACATCAAAATATGATTTACTTCACCTTGACGGATCATGAGTCTGTATGAATAGAAATTCATAGAACTAACTTTTTTGTTGGTTTCAGCACCTGCAATCAAAAATTATAAATGTTTACATTGTTACTTAGATGAATTGAATTTAAAAATGTTATTTAATCTTGTTCAATTCATTTACCTGTTACTTGATTTACCATTTTGATATTAAAATGGTATCCATCTTCCCCCTGCCAGAAGATCAAAGGATATTGTAGTGCATCATAACTCCTGTGTGTTTCAGATACACGTTTTAAATCACTATTCCGACGATGAAGCACAATATCTCTAGATTGTAAATTTTCTCCCACAATGACAACAGCCACTTCATCAATGGTAGGTGAATTGAACCTCCTTGTGTGTTCACCGGCAGGTGTTTTGTCAGCTCGAATAATAATATTATGGCTATCAGATGGCATCCGATCCAATGCTATTTTGAACATGTTTACTAAATTGTTATTCTGATGAAGAAACATTTGTAATTGTTGGACAATGGTTCTCTTCACTGTGGGATTGTGAGCACAACGATTATTAATTTCCGCATCTGAATTGCCCATAAAATAAACTTGTAAAAATTGATGATCTGCATCAGGTAGTGGTAACAGAGTTCCCAGTAAATGATAAATTTGTCCTTGTATCTGTAATTTTTAAAAATGTGTCCATTAATTATTTTCGATATATATATTTTAGTACAAACTTGAATAATATAAAAAAATATTCTTATATAATACCTTGAAAGTGGGCATAAAATTGTCTTGTATAATATGTGTAGCACCAAATGATGTCATCTGGAAACAGTTGTTATATTTCTGAATGTTGGTCAAGAAGTGTTTAGAATCATTTCCAATCCCAGAAACTAAAGAGCGTAAAGGATCTGGTGGTGGGACCAGTTGTGGCAATTTTACTTTGCCTTCAGCACAACATAATCCAGTAGATTCACCAGTGTATTTTAACGCCTTACAATATTTACAAATTGTTTTCATTTCCCCAATTGTTACCGATTTGTCGGCACAATAATCAATTGCCGGATCATAGTGGAATGCAGCTCGTTCAAGAATCACAGGAGCTCTGCGTCTGCGGATTCGCTCAATTTCATTCTGTCTAGCTTGCTGTTGATGTGTTTGATGTGCACGAACTCGTTGCATTCTAAGCCTATCTCCTACATTGTCACTCACTAAAGAACGCAATTCTGACATAGCAATACGACTATTTTCTTGATCTGTCTGTCTCTGGTCATCAGTGCGGTTAGCACGTGAGATAGCTCTTCGCACATTTGATTGACTACGACGACCTAAGTCAGGTCGTCTTCTCCTCGGCATCGTAAATTGTAATTAATCAAAGTGAAAAAATTTACCGCTTATTTAGCAATAAAGTGTCACTACCACAAAAAAAGCACATTACTTGGAATGTCACTATCACAAAGGATCACCAAAGTAAAGAAAGTTCTCGCGCACGTATCCACAAAGATAGATATAATATCGTAATACTTTTTTCCATGCTCTGAAATGCGACAGGATGAATTGACATATTAGTTGGTTGTCAAATCTATTTTCAAATGTATTTTGACACTATGCAATTTTCTTCTGTTGAGTTCCAGAACGCGATATTTGATCCTTCAACGCGCACGCGAATTTGAACTTTATGCAGCGGTAATAAGGTACAAATTGACTCTCTATTTTATTTAGAAAACGTTTGTATGGGAAATAGAAAAATGCTGTTTTGAGGATTTTCCCGGCAATTATTCGAATTTTTCTCACCTTTTAAACCTTCCCTAGACCTCCACGAATAATTCAAGACCAAGATAAGATAAATCCGTTCAGCCGTTCTCGAGTTTTAGCGAGACTAACGAACAGCAATTCATTTTTATATATATAGATATATATATATATATATATATATATATATATATATATATATATATATATATATATATATATATATATATATATATATATATATATATATATATATATATATATATATATATATATATATATATATATATATATATATATATATTTATATATATATATATATATATATATATATATATATATATATATATATATATATATATATATATATATACACATGTAGCCATCAAAGATCTTTAATTAACAAAACGATTAAGTTTAGCCTTACTTCATTGTTGATTTTATTTTGTAAATATTAATAAATATGAAAATATTGGGTATGACGTTTTATACAAAAACTATTTTATAAAAATACTATGTTTCACATAACATTTACATATGTAATGTATCGCCGAAACTCAGCCCAAATACTTAATCCGAAGCAAACGTCTCCCTTCTAATTAATCTCGGGGTTAAGAACTCAAGTCTTAATTCGACAAACTTTAGCAGCAAAATTTGGCAAGTTGAAGCCGCAAACATTGGGAAACTTGTCACTAATATATAATTACAACCAGTTTTAGTAAGGTTATATGCCAAAGGCGGTGCACAAGTTCCGCTAGAAATTGACTATTTTTTTTAGTATTTTCTCAATGTAATGTTCCATTTAAGACAAAATTTTAGAAGACTAAGAGAAATTAAATTGCCGACATAAGCTTTACTATAGGAGAAGATACGTCTTTAATGTACATTAGAGCTCAAGAAATGCACTAATGTGTGTAATAAATATTTAAAGGACCTGTCTCCGCTAAAATATCTTATATATTCTTAAACATAATTCAGGTAAAACAAAATATCTTAATGAAATAAATTGTCAAGACGTTGTCGTCGTCTTCTATAATGAAACAGTAAATTAATTAAGTCTGTACATAAAATATTTTGGGAAACATAGTCATAATCTATGTTTTTCTTTAATTTTTGATAATAGTTCTGTATATTTGTATGTATACTTCAATTAGTAGATCTGATGCAAATGTGAAACAATCTTGCTGTATTATGTAATGAAATGCTGCAGTAACAAAATACTCAAAATATCTGTAAATAAAATATCTATATCTCAAAATATCTTTAATAACAAAGTCTTTTTGGTTTTGTTGTTTCAGTGTGATGTACATTATTTATATACATTTGAATTTATAAGAACCACGTATCTGGAATATCTTATGTATAAGCTAATAAGTAAAAAGTAAGTATATAAAATATCTGTCTATATATGTATATGAGGACCGTCACGCCGCCACAAAACACGCAATGCCTCGGAAAGGCGAAATGCGGGAACGGAGAAAGCAGGGACTAAGCAACGGAGTATCTTAACACTAGGTTCATACTTCAGTTCCCTCTGCCTACCCTGCAATATACGTAATAAAGCGTAAAGCTAATTAAAACCTGTAAATGTATGTAAAAGTCACAACGAAGTTGACGATAACTACTATTTGTATACCTATATTATTTCAGAATTTTAATCTTATTTATATTCTATTTCTGTTCTATCACTATAAGACTATTGTACAACAAGATATGACAATATGGGAGTGTGCTGTCTCACACTTACCAAACACAGATGCTTACCAGATTAGTTTTTATTATATTTGAAATTGTATCTGGACTTTATGAACCTCGCCATTAAATTCAATTTATCACCCAATGTCACTGAAAATTTTCTGAACTATTTTTACATTCATATATTCTTAAGCGTCCAACTCCATACATCATATACTTTGCATGATATTTCAATGTATTTATGCTAACAACAACAGGTGTCTATATGTTATAATGTAGGTGATGATTGTGGAAGTAGCAAAGATTTTTCTTATTACCAAGTTATGCATAAATGATGAAGGTATTTCCAATCCCAGCTGAAATAAGAAATTTATAGATAGGTACTAAATACAACAAACAAAACAAACAAGGAAAATAATTTAAAAATGTATACAAACTGGCACCGATTCCAATAATAACAAATAATGAACACTATTTTACAGATACATATTTATGTATGGGCGTTGCTTTATTTTAAACTCAATAAAATATTACTTCTTCTTTTTTGTTATTTTTTAAGTTAATACGTATAGTTCGGTATAATTTTGAAACTTTGACACTTTTTAAGTTTTTTTAACATATCCGCAGATTATATTACTTGAAATAAGTTTTACCGAGTAAAGACTGAGCTTACTATCGCGTGTAAAACCAGTTTCCTCTGTTGTTTATTCACGAAAATGTTAATTTAAAAAAAATACTGGTTCATATTCCGTTAACATTATTTCATCATCCTAAATTGCTATATACATATAAGTCGTTATTATAGTAAGTGATTTCTGAGACTCGTGTAATTGTAAAATTAATAGGGGCTGGATAAAGCTGTTAATGGCACTTTGATCATGTACATATATAATTTATGTTGAAGTATATGACGTTACATGTAACGTTACATAAATTAAGTAAAGATTTTCTAACCAAAATTTTTAGAGAAAGAATATTCGTTAATTATGACATACTTTTTCACACGTTAGTTATACGATTACTCCGATAAATTGCTTTTTATAGTAATGTTTTCGATTTATAGTAAAATATATATTTATATAGAAACAACCAACCTCTTATAAGATCACCTTGTCGTCAATCTATCTGTTTGTGTTCCTGCATGTTAAGACATTTTTTGTTAAAACCATGTGTATATTTGCTATTAATTTAAGTTTCATAAACTTAAATTAAGATCGTTTGAGGTAAAAATCAACACGCAATAGAAAGTAATCCGTAAATAAACCATATGAGCGTTTATATTTAGTCTTTTTTCATTTCATATAAAAATAACCACGTTTTTAAAACCTATAGGTTAATCCTATAAATTTAATCTATAGTAAGTTTCTTTCCACTATCATGAAATTGATATGGAAACGTGGAGACTACGACTGACGACGACATGACACATATATACATATATGACTTGCACGTGACTAATATACATATATTTTTAATTCTTTATACATATTACATTAGAATATAGTAATTAAAAATATATTTTAATTGTTTTACCAAACACATTTTTATCAATCGATAAGTATAATATATATGTATATATACTAAATTATTAAATAATATCTAAATATAATTCTTTATAAATATAAACCACAACATATTCGGTCCTTACACCTAACATTCTTAAGCGATACCTAACTCTTGGCATACTCCAAGTGGGCCCAAGCACATAGTTGAAATATACGAGAACACTTCACCCTAGAGGTCCTTCAAAGACCCAATTCTAACGATTAATTGAGTGGCCGAAGGGAAGCCGAATTGGCTATCGTGGACTGTATGTTATGTTTTGAATGTTGAACATATTTGTTTATATATACTCTACGAGTATATGCAATGAGCTTATATTATATATTATACTTATATATTTACGTCCTTGACATATAATATATAATGTTATTTTTATATATATTTTTTAAATTATTTAGAATAATTAAAGTGACAATAATGGCAAATATTCAGGATGTAAAAGTAAATACATAAATGCTTAGATCATCGAATAAATCTAACTTCTAAATCAATACTAGTGTTATATACGAACTTTTACATTTCAATTATTCCGCATTTTGTACAAAAATTGCCGCGTAACCAAAACCTATAGGTTAAATACCTATAGTAGACATTACCTATTATATATATATGAGGACCGTCGTGGCGCAGAGGCGTAACGTCTGCCTGTAACGCGACGGTTACTGGGTTCGATTCCCAGTCGGGGAGGATGGATTTTTCTATTTTCATTTTCTTCGCTCTGGCATCTAAAGCAAAACGCGGCGTTGAGTTCCGTCACTCAACACGCAATGCCTCGAAAACGGCGGAAAGCGGGGACGGAGTAAGCAGGGACTAAGTAACGGAGTGTCTTAACACTAGGTTCGTATGGTTCCTGCAGTTCCCTCTGCCTACCCTGCCATGTGCGGGATAAAAGCGTGAAGCTATAAAAAAAAACCTATTATATATATATATATATATATATATATATATATATATATATATATATATATATATATATATATATATATATATATATATATATATATATATATATATATATATATATATATATATATATATATATATATATATATATATATATATATATATATATATATATATATATATATATATATATATATATATATATATATACATACATATATATATATATATATATATATATATATATATATATATATATATATATATATATATATATATATATATATATATATATATATATATATATATATATATATATATATATATATATATATATATATATATATATATATATATATATATATATATATATATTGTTTGTTCATATATGGCAACCCCGATTAGTTTAGAGTCTTGTGCGAACACCCCGCGCGAGCGGTCAGTAGTAGTTAGTAGTAGTTGTCGAGAGGTAGTAAAGGGGGCACGTGAGACGGCCGACGCGAGCGCACGTCCTTCCTGAATCGATATATTAATTAGCGGTGTGATTTTCCCTCAGCCTTATTTGATTTCCCTTTTGTGTATTCCCTCTTGATATTGAACCTGACAAAGACAAACCTACAAAAGATAATAGTGCAAGTAACCCCTAGTGAAGAAGACTCAAGTGAAACATTCCATCGCGGCCGTGAACAATCAGTGTTTGTGTTGTGAATTATGAAGATAAGGTACTGTACAATTTCTATTATCCTAAAACCGACTATAAGGTAAATAATTAATAAATAACCTCCCCCTCAGCACGCTTCCACAAATGCGGCACACCCTACCCTCCACTATTCAATATACATTTTCTGGTAGCAGGGCGTGGTTTCACTATATACTATATACATTTATTGGTAGCAGAACGCAGTTCATTATATTCATTAAATACTACTATATACATTTTCTGGTAGCAGAGCGTGGTTCATTATATTTATTATATACTACATACATTTTCTGGTAGCAGAGCGTAGTTTCATCCCTCTGGGTCCCCCTTGATCATAGCGTAGTTTCATCCCTCTGGGTCCCCCTTAATTATAGCGTAGTTTTAATCCCTCTGAGTCCCCCTGATTATAGCGTAGTTTCATGCCCCTGAGTCCCTTTCATTACAGTGTTATTTTCCCGTTTTGGTATTTTGGCTCTTAATTTGGTACCTAACGCATAATTACAATATAATTTGATTTCCTAACCTTTTAAAACGTGTTCGCATCGAGTTGTTTAAAATATAACGCAGTCGTGGGTAGAATCATATTGTCGCGCGCTCGCCTTGCCGCATACTACGCGTTTCATTCGAGTATGCTCGTGAATTATATTTTATTATAAATAATATTATATGAAATTTTTATACATATAATATTGAGTATATAATTGTGTAGGGTGAATGTATAATGTGTAAAATATATAAATAAATATTGAATATAATTTTATATATTAAATATAAAATATAATAAGTACACATAATATGGTTACATATATTTTATAATATTACGCTTATACGTTATTACCTATTCCGTTTTAAATTATAATTGAAGTTAGTTAAAATATTTTAATATAATTTCCTTAAAAAACTAACTTACTTTAAAATATTATCCCTACACTTTTATTGTTACCCTTTTTCCTTTTATTTTTATTTAAATGAAGTTTAAGCCTTAATTGTAGTCATATTATATATCATAGTATTTTATTATATTGCGATATAGTAGATTGCCGACTCGACGCGTAACTGGTTTCTTATCTCGCCAGATGTTGTGGATTCATTGTTTATTACGAGTTTATTATTTTTTTAATATTTTAGTTGAGTTATTTGTTTACTTGATTTCTGATTTCGCCCGTTGGTAGTGGGTTCATTGTTTATTACGAGTTTATTATTTTTTTAATATTTTAGTTGAGTTATTTGTTTACTTGATTTCTGCTCTCGCCCGTTGGTAGTGGGTTCATTGTTTATTACGCGTTTATTAATTTTTAATATTTTAGTTCAGTTATTAGTTTACTTGATAATTTAAAATGGCTACTCATGATGAAACAGTAAAATGTTCCTTATATACGGAAAGCGCAGAATATAGAAAAAATATAGGTGTGGTACGCTTTGTTTCCGATTGGATTGCCGATACCTCGGAACTTCTTGGCACTTCTGAAATACCTAGATTATTAGTTAGGTTCAAGGATTTAGATTCTCATTGTAATTTATTTGTAAACGCGTCCTCAGTGCTCCTGGGTGGGTTAGACCCGGCTATCGATTACCAAGAAATTAGTTATGTAAAAAAAGAAGTGCGTTTAGTAAATAAGAAAATAGACGACCTCCGGGTGCGTCAGTTAGAGTTGTGCCCACCTGCTCCCGTAGTTGATCCTGTTATGGCCAGTACACCCGTAAGAATGAGTAGTAAAAATATTACTGAGCGAACTCCTTATAATAGATTACCTGATTTACCTATCCCTAAGTTTGATGGACGCCCTGACTCCTGGATAAGTTTTATTGACCAGTTTGACAGTGTAGTAGATTCCCAACACCATTTAACCCCCACAATGAAATTGCAGTACTTAGTTGGATCCTTAGCAGATGAACCTAAGCGGTTGTTGCTACATTTAAAAATTGAAGAAGGCAACTATGAAGTTGCTCGTGAGTTGTTGAAACAGCGGTATCACAATACACGGGTTCTTGCTGATACCTACATAACCCAGATACTTACCCTGCCGGAGATTTCGAATAAATTTACAGGTTTGCGCGCGGCCTTTTTGAACCCCTTGTTAACTGCCTATCGCTGTTTAGAACGTTTAGAGTTACCCGTCTCCTCATGGTCTTATATGTTAGTACATATATGTTTGACTAAGCTTCCCTCTGATTTGAAATCCCGTTTTGAGCGTTGTTATGGCGGTGACGCTAATGAATTACCTACCTTTAAAAATCTTATTACCTTTTTGGAAGACGAATGTCGTCACCATGACATCGTTGGCAACACCTCCCTTGTAGATTCTAACCTGACGAAATTTAAAAGTACTGTACCTAAACATACTTACTTTGCGGCTCCTCCCTCCCCTATATTAGATAATAGACAAAAAATGTTAAAAATAAAAAATGTTATAAATAATAGTAAAAAATGTTACCTGTGTGCTTCCTCTTCCCAATACCTCCGTGAATGTCCCGAATTTAGAGCTATGAATCCTAGAGATAGATCGGGATTTGTAAAACATTCCCGGTTATGTTATAGGTGTTTGGACAAACATTCAATTCTTATGTGCAAGCGGGACTACAAATGTTCAACCTGCGGTCGCTCGTCCCATCACACTATGCTATGTTTTAATGATTCCCGTAACCCAATGTATCCTACCTCATCCAATCGTACTTATAATTGTAATTCCAAATTTAATAGACGCAATTATCCGCGTACCCGTCCTGCTTCTACCCGCGGTCCCCATATGGGCGGGGGCCAGCATAAGAAATATTCCCCTTCGCAACTCCAGCGCTCCCCCCAACGACATTCCCAGAGAGCTTCTCCCCCCAGAGAAAATGCTCCGCCCCAACCTAGACAGGTTGAAAATAATATAAGATATCGTGATAATTCCTATAATAGAGAAGATAGACCCACATAGCTAGATACTTGTATTACTCCCCCTTCCCCTTGCCTGAATATCTCACCCAATTCCCTTATATTATTGCCTACTGTTAAATTACACGTTAAAACTGCTAGTGGCTATTTTATTGAAGCGCGTGCCTTATGTGATACCGGTGCCCAGGGTTGCCTCATTACAACCGATCTTGTTGTTAATTACCTCAATTTGACCATCTCCCCCTCCTGTGCCCCTGTACGTGGCATAGGTAATATTCCTTTAGTGGTTTCCCGTGGTTCTATTTTCCTGTGTTTTAAACCTTTGTATAATTCCTTCCCTGAGGTGTCAACCTCTGCTATGGTTATAGATGTGATTGCCGGTACGCATCCTGAGTTTGAGTTCCCTGAGTCTGTGTTTTTTCCTAATAGTGATTTTTCCCTTGCTGACCCTACCTATAATAAGCCTGGCCCGATAGATATACTATTGGGTGCTGACGTGTTCGGCGCGCTTTTATTACAAGATAAAATATTTAACTTTAACGGCCTTACTGCTTTATCTACAATTTTTGGTTATATTGTTTGTGGTCCAGTCGCTGTCGATTATGGTGAATTAGTGCCCCCCATGACTGGAATATCCTTACCTGTCTCATCGAGAAATTCTGGAAGGTTGAAGAGACCCCTCAAACCATGATTGCTTACCCCTTAGATAACGTGTGTGAGATATTTTTTAAAAGTACAACCTCCCTCCGCCTTCTTCCCTCCTCTGCGTTTCCTTGCGGTCTTCCCTAAGACGACTCTCACTCTTTCTTGACAAGAAAGGAATCATCAGAGTCGGTGGTCGTTTATGAAATTCCTTTAACATTCGAGGAATTAACTACAATTTTTGTTAAAATTGAAGCGGTATTAAATTCCCGGCCGTTATGTCCCTTATCTAATGACCCTAACGATCTAGAAGTTTTGACGCCTGGTCATTTTTTGATTGGCCAACCTCTTAGTGCTTTGCCGGAGTATTCCTATAACAATGTAAAAATAAATCGTTTAACCCGTTTTCAAGTAGTGCAACAGATAACTCAACATTTTTGGTCGCGGTGGCAGTTAGAGTACCTATACACTCTGCAGACTAGGCAGAAGTGGACTGATCCAGTGAATCCTCCAACAGTAGGCGAGCTAATCCTCATAAAAGATGATAATTTACCCCCTTTACAGTGGCGACGTGGTCGCATTTCCCAAATTTATCCTGGTAAAGATAGCATTGTGCGTGTGGTCGATGTTAAGACATCGACAGGTATCCTAAAGAGAGCCTTAACCAAATTAGTTCGTCTACCTATTAGTTAGCTACTCCCATTTTCTCGTAAACATTAGATGTTTAGGGCGGGGGCTATGTTTGTTCATATATGGCAACCCCGATTAGTTTAGAGTCTTGTGCGAACACCCCGCGCGAGCGGTCAGTAGTAGTTAGTAGTAGTTGTCGAGAGGTAGTAAAGGGGGCACGTGAGACGGCCGACGCGAGCGCACGTCCTTCCTGAATCGATATATTAATTAGCGGTGTGATTTTCCCTCAGCCTTATTTGATTTCCCTTTTGTGTATTCCCTCTTGATATTGAACCTGACAAAGACAAACCTACAAAAGATAATAGTGCAAGTAACCCCTAGTGAAGAAGACTCAAGTGAAACATTCCATCGCGGCCGTGAACAATCAGTGTTTGTGTTGTGAATTATGAAGATAAGGTACTGTACAATTTCTATTATCCTAAAACCGACTATAAGGTAAATAATTAATAAATAACCTCCCCCTCAGCACGCTTCCACAAATGCGGCACACCCTACCCTCCACTATTCAATATACATTTTCTGGTAGCAGGGCGTGGTTTCACTATATACTATATACATTTTTTGGTAGCAGAACGCAGTTCATTATATTCATTAAATACTACTATATACATTTTCTGGTAGCAGAGCGTGGTTCATTATATTTATTATATACTATAAACATATATATATATATATATATATATATATATATATATATATATATATATATATATATATATATATATATATATATATATATATATATATATATATATATATATATATATATATATATATATATATATATATATTTGAATTTATTAAGATTTCAATATCAATAACTGTCGACATTGAATAAATAATCGCATCGCAAGATCTATGCCATCGAATGTTTCATTAATCACTTATCACATATACTTTAAATTGAAAAAAATGTACGTACATTTTCCCTAGAGAAACAAAGTTGCCGTAAAATTTAATAACAAATAAGCATCTCAACGACTTCCTGCGCCACTACTCAACAGGATCTATGACGACAATTCTAAAAATATTTTATATACACATGTTATTCCAGGCAGGCAACAAGACTGCAATATCGCAGGTCGTAACTCAGCCGAGAAAATTAAATTTGCAGGCAGTGCTTTCAAAACGCTACCCGAGTTGTGAAGTCTAGTCAATGCTCTTGTGTATTATATATGAGCAGGTGTGACCAATGTATGGGCCGCAAACGTATCTATTATTATACGTTTTTAAGAAATTCACTTCAATGAGATTCCTATTACACTATTAAGAATTTTAATAAAATTCTTGTCCTAATATGTTTGTTTGGGGTTTAGTTTGGGGGATTGAATCCCTAATATCCATAACGTAGGATTTTTACCATCAATGACATTGTTAAATACGCTAATACAGGATAGAATATAAGAAATTAATTAATAATAAAAATAAAAAAGAAGAAGACGATCCTAAAGACATTATTCAAATTATATGGATAGGATCCTTAACCTTTAAGTATGTGTATACATAAATAAAGCGAAAAGTCTTTTCGAGACATTTTCAGGTCTACTGGGACAGTGTTGTCGACGGTAACATTAAATTATTATTCTCACAAAATTTGATAAACGAGTTGTTTTAGAAATAGAATTTAAAGCTTAGAGATTACTCTCTTGAGATAATAAGGCAATTTAAGATATAGTCGTGGTGCAAATAGATTTACTGCTCGTTTACTGAATGTGATGGCTATAAGTTCAAATCATGCTTGCTTAAATATGTCAGAATTTTATTTGAGATTATTAAAAGTAATGAGTTATCGATTTTTTTTTCTTCGTCCACGAGGCCCACGGATTATAGATTGATTTGTATATTTTGACATACAGCGTGTTGTAACTAAGTCCTCAAACCGTAAAGGTCCAAAGCACACTATTATAATCTCTGTAAGATATTTTTAAGTTATATACCTATATTTTTCTTTTTATTAATGTTAGATATTTTCTGTTGTAAGATATTTTTAAGGACTACGAGGCAGCTTGACGTCAACAATGGTTTCCCCTACGAGGCTCCAGGTCAGGAAATACCGACCTGACCTTATTAATTAAACACTGTAAAACCGTGTCATGAATGTGCATTATAGATTAAATATGTGTTTACAAAATTAAATAAATAGGCGTATATAAATTATTTCATATACATAACATAGAACAGAAATGTTGAACGATTTTCTCTATGTTAAATATATGCTCAAAATAATAAACATACAATTTATTTGGCTAGCCCTGCATACATGAAATTCATTCAACTTAGTGACTGTCCAGTGGACTCACTCATAATATCAAATTTAGAACAATATTATGTAGGTAACTATTAGATAAATTAATTAAAGGAAGATATAGCTTAAAAAACCTAACCTAGGCCTACGGTCGAACATCGGTCTACGGTACTATATCGTCATTTTGTATGTATTAACCTACACACATAAGTTTTTCGAATCATTGCAATATTATGCATATCGATGACATTGCGAAGTGTTTTTTTGATTACGTTGACTTAAAAGGATAAATTTAAGTATATTACTTAATGATTTTGATGTTAAGTATTAATTTCAGCTTCATACTTCCACAGCATTTTGAGAAAAATCGTCTTGACAGATGGTCACATTACCAAAAATGTTCAGGTCGGCCAATCGACGGTCTTATAAGAGTACTTACTCCTTATGTATGAAATGCGGAACGCCTTTAAATAAAAAATAATTTGCTTGGCACCTTTTACATTTAATTTTAAAGTGAGCCAGTCTTTACCAAGCCAATGTACACATGTTTATTTATTAAAACTACATATTTATTTATTAAATAAATGTATTGTCTTATGACACAAACAAAAGACAAAAATAATACCACTTAACTGTGAAAAATTTGTTTTGTCTAGTAAAAACATTGACATAATTTATGCTATGCAGTATATACCAGAGTAATTATTGCATATTAAAATGAAAATTATCATTTATAAACATATATATTTAATTTTACTTAGATAAAGGTAAAAATATTTATACATAGAATATGTGCTTTTTCTATAACAGTAAATCCAAAAACATCATTCAAGTTAGTGAAACAGCAAACATGTAGTAATGCTAGTAGTGACAAAATTAAAGATAGTAAAGAAGTATAAAAGTGTAAAACAACTAAGAATTTGATTTAAGTACAAACAACATATTTTACTTAAGTGTAACTAAATGTATAAAAAATATATACATATATATGTATTTATGCAATTTATTTACATAACAGTTCTTTTTTCTTGTATCTTCAAGTAATACTACTGTCATAAACTAAAAGATATGAAATTTATATCCATCAATATTCTTTTTTTCTATTTCCTACATTTTATTTAGAAAAATTATTCAGATAAATAAAATTAATACAAATTTGTCAAATATTTTATATTGCTATAAATCTGACTGGCAAATCCATACACATATTTCTATAAAATAAACCATTCATGCCAATTGTAGGTGTGAAATATCTCCTTAAAACTTCTCTTACTTCTGCAACAGTTATTGCAGAGACACCTTCATAACCAGATTTAATATAAACAGAATTATTTAAGCTTTGAGGATTGCAAAAATATCCACCTTCAAATTTACTAAATGGATCCCCACTTTTTTTCTTGCTGTCTTGCCGAATTAAGAACACAGCATCAACTATTTCTGCAACAGTCTCATAGGCTAAGAAACATAACACTTCTAAAGCCTGATGGCTTATTTTAAGTTCTTTATTTGGGTTTATCCACTTTTCTAATTTCAAAAATCCTTTACTTAGACCATAACCTGACCGAAAAGAAGCACATCTAGCTTTGTGGTATGCTTCATACTTTTCAAATGACATTGATTCACTTATTTTTGCTGCCCTAACTTTTCTTAAATAATCAATAGCATCAAATTTAATTTGACTCACTTCATCATATTCGTCTATTTCTTTTATGACTTCTATATGAGTGCGTTTCTTTTTCACTGTAATGTCTTTGTCATCATCCAATATAATACCTGGTAGAATAGTTTCTGTTTGAGTACTACCTGAAGATTGGCGGTTTTTATCAATTCGATCCAATTTAATTTGATAATCATGCAGCCTTTTTAATTTCACAGGATTTTTTCTTATCAAGTATATAATATCATAATTAGTTATTGATTTAGCTCCTCTCATAAGCGAGTAGTTGTATGCTTCTTGCAACATCCACCTTAATTGCTGTAGAACTATATTTTCAACTAACACTACTGTTGCTGCATTAGGATTGGGATTGTCTCCAAAGCCATGCATCATACTAGAGATTTCTTTTTGAAAGTTAGTACTTTCGCCAGGAGTGTCAAGAGTGAAGTATGAAACCATTGTCGATAAAGTAATTCTAAGTGATTTTTTCTACAACTTTTGTGTATTTTTATTTACAAATAAATTCTTGCTAACATTCAAAACAATATAACTATACCGACTATATTTTATTAAGTTTGAGATCAATAAGATATCAGTTTATCTTGAAACAAAAGAATGAAATTGGATAAAGTGTCTGATTTAGGTTTGGAATTTGGTATATTTTAACAAGTCTACTTTACAGTTTACTTTTAGCCTTTAAAGCAAAGGGGATACATTTAATAACAAATGTCAAATTTTAGGTGTTGCTAGCAATAAAAATTTAAATGTAACTGTATATTAAAACTCCTCTGTATTTATAAAAGAACTATTTTATTGCTATTTTGAAATTTGATATTATTTAACCTTTTTTGTTTATTATGTAAATTAAGTTATACTAAGATATAAATGATTCGAACGATAACATTCAAATAATTAAACATGTAATATGCTAGCAAATCAAAGTAAATTTTGTACAATAGTCGTGTAATTAATATTTTAGTAATATTATTGAAATCATTGTTATATTTAAGTTAATTCATATAGTAGACAAATATTTAGCGAACGTTAACTTGCTGCGATAATATTATATTCTATCAAGATACTTACGTACGTATAACATACATAAATGTTGTCAATAATAGGAATTGTGAAATTGTAAATATCTAGAAATTTAAAAAAAAATAAAGCAGATTAAGTCCCGCTGAGTTTCTTACGCCGGTTCTTCTCAGGTCTGAGGCATTAACTTTAGCGAACCGGTGGTAAATTAAATTGATTGTTTGACGTTCAAAAAATGAAGCTTGTACTTCTTATTTTGAATAAAATTGTTTTGACTTTGACTTTTGACTTTGAAATAGAACGTATTAAATCTTTTGTTTACGATTATTTCAATCAGCTGATTTTGACTTTGACGTCTTAACCATTTGTGCTTTGAGGCCTTGATCTACGACGTTTTCAGAGATATTAAAAAATATTGAAATTGGCTGATTTTTATTGTGGCGTAGTAAAGTTTAATATTTCTTTATATTAACATATAAGTTGCATGATATAGTATGTACCATATAAGCTTATCTAGATTATAAATTTCATAATTTTCTATACATAAGCCCATCTCTTTTGTATATTTTTAGGATTAGGTAATATAGTTTAACAAATAGAAGAATGCTTCTTGGAAGACGCTTTTGTAATCTCAAGACAAAAAGCAATATCTTATATCAACTTAGACCCATATCATGCTGGTCATGTGGAAACAACTCTGCTCTAATATCTAACTTGTTCTGTTCTAACTGTAAAGTGCTACAAAAACCAGAAAATCCTGAAAATTATTTCAAAATTCTTGGAGTGAAAGAAACATATGATTTAGATGAAAGTGACTTGGCAAAAAAATACAAGGACTTACAAAAACATTTACATCCAGACAAATATGCTAATAGGTAAGAAAAATGTATATATGATGTATCTATAATTTGATTAATTTCTCATATTGTTTATTTTAATGCATATTTTGCAGGAGAAAAGAAGAACAAGAAATATCAGCACAATATTCTTCTTTAGTTAATGATGCATACAAAACCCTATTGGAACCACTTACAAGAGGTATTTTTGTCTTCTTAATCATATAGTAATGTCATTTTACCAATATATATATATATATATTATATTATACCAATGTTAATATTATTACTATACATTAGTATGTAACATTGGTAGAATATCTTACTGTAAATATATGTACTGTTGGACAATCTTAACTTCATAAAATTAATTATTTATGTTGTGCTGGTGAGACAAATTGATTCATTGTTTATATTTTTGTGTCTACTTTTGTAAAATATATTTGCAAACCATATTATGTCTTTGTTAATTGTAATTTATATATCTTTTTGTTACCTTACATGTCACATATCATCTAAAAGAAATTACATAAATAGTTGATGATTTTTTAACTTTTAGTTATATATTCTATTAAAACAGGTATTTACATGCTACAATTAAGAGGCCAAGATATTCCAGAAAACACACAAATAGACCAAGAATTTCTTATGGAAATTATGGAGAAGAATGAAGAAGTTGAAAATGCAGATACTGAAGAAGAAATTATGAAATTAAATAAAGAAAACAAAGAAATTATTAAATCATTACAAAAGCAATTATCAACGGCATTCTTTGATGGTGATTTGAAAACAGTAACACATTTGTTGGGTCGCATGAAATATTACACAAGTATTGATACCCAAATACAAGCAGCAATTAGAAGTAAAGGAATTATTAGATAATTGTTATAAATATTTATTATATTGTGTTCAGAAAGTATGTAAATAGCAAAATATTTAAATAACAATAAATTTATATGTACTTACTAATGTGTTATAATTTCTATTAGCTACTACTTATTTACCATTCAGGTCAAAAGAGAAATTACATAATAAACATTTATACTTTGAAACTAAATATAAATATATAAGTCATTGTAACTTTTACCATTTACAAATGTTGGCCATTAAATATTTTTGTGTAATAAGATCCTATAATATTTGTGTTTTCTTCCACAAAACTGTTCATATATTCTGACCTTTGTCCCACTACATTAATTTATTAAAAAAATACTTTTTTTTAAAGTGTTAACCCACACTGAGGATAGAAAAATATATAGATTGTTTTCTTTAAGTAAATTTTTATGTGTTTTAAGTACCTTAAGTTGTGTAGAATTAAAATTTTTTTTTTTGTGATGTACATACAGAAAACTTAGTGTGAAATCACTATTTTTGTGCTGCTTCTTAAGTAATAGTTCCTGCTTAATAAGAAAAGTGAATAGCTTTTTTCACTAAGTGGAAATCGAACCAACGACCATCGTGTTTACAATTAGACGTGGTATCATAGTTTTAGAGGAAAAATACGATTTATGGGATTACTGATTTTGTATAAATATAGTGCATATGCAAAGTTAAGTTGTTGACTTTTTTAATTGTACTTTCCAATAAGTTATGAATTTGGTACAGAACCATCAGCGGGTTTGGCTGGCACTAGACGATAATTAAAATTTTGAATTACAATTTTAATGTTGAAATACTTATATGACCCAACTAAATTTTGAAATATAATTTTTCGACAAGAGTACAAGTAAATATAATCAATTATACATATTACTTTGACAACGGACTTTCAAGGTGTAGTTTTAAGTGCAAATATTAGAGGGCGTCAAAATAAAACAAAATGCTTTATTTTGACAATGTAATAATTGAAGTTCACTTTATTATTTGACTAAGTAATTATTTTACAAAAAAATTTAGATAAATTACATATAAATAAATACAATACTCATTGGAATACTAATTACTATTTAGGTCTTGACACACTTATTTTTAGGGTTCCGTACAAAAATAAAAAAACGGAACCTTATAGAATCACTCGTGTTCCTGTCCGTCCGTCTGTCACAGCCAATTTTTTTTTTTGGTTTATGATGTATAGAATCAAAGCATGCGAGCCAAGCCTTTGTACGTACTAAGAAATTTATTATTTAAATTGGATTGCTAGAAAGGGTCATAGTTATAGTTATTTTTATGATCTTTAATGTGTTAATCCATACTGAGGATACCAAAGAGCCGCCGCCAGAGGCAGGTTCAAATCCCGCTACATACAATTAAAAATAAATACCACTTAATACTATGTCGAAACTTTTTTAGAGTTACAATATGAATGTTATATGAGCTACTGAAAATTTTGAAAATATCTCAAACGATTATTGTATTTAAATCACTTTCGAAATCATAATATAGTCTTTATCTAATGAAACAGATTAACTTTTAAAAAACATAAATGAATTCAAGGCAAATAACTAGTATTAAGAACGAGAGATGGATTTATCTATTTAATTGGTTTCTGCAAACAATTAATCATGGTGCCGTATCATTACAGCCACAGACAGAAAAAACATGAGTAATTGTACCGAGCTGCCTTCTTAAATATCTATTACTATGAAATGAAACTAGTTATATTTCCCAGTTTTGTATGGCATCCTTAATTCAAAATATTTTGAACAAAATTCCTTCAATTTATATTCATTATAAATTATATGTAATATAGATTCGAATAGACAACCTGTATCATCTCAGCTTACATGTAACCGACATTTTTTTTTTAATATAATTTCATTTTGGCACAAAACCTAATTTCCAAGTAATATATCCTCTGTCTTCCCATCTTTAGTCACAATCTTAGCTGAAGTAGCTTTTAAATACTTATATAGACATCAAAATTAATTAGAAACAAAAGCATAATCCTACTTGGCTATAATTTAGAATGGAAAATGGACACAATTTAATAATGAGATTGGTTTTTTTTGCAAAATAAAATATTTTTTTCCGAATTTAAATTCCGAAGATTAAAAAAGGCTGTAAGTGAATGAGTAGATACAATTGTACTTAAAGACTGCCCTATGCTTTATAATAATTATGCGTTGATAACATCGATTAGCTAAATTTGTCGCATAAAACGTAGATTTCTATAAATTCAGTGTAGAACTGCGTTATAAAATACTGTTAATTTTTCACGTTGGACGTAAATATTAAAAATGTGAATAAAAGTCGAATCTACTATTATGACGCACAAGACAACAGCGTAACTTTAATAACTAGATAATTCTAGCTCCACATTAAATATTAGTTGTAAGAATAATTAAATTCATGTCAGGAAATAAACTTTTTAATTGTAATCATAGTCGAGGTATCTTAAAGACGCTTAGCATGATTGATGCTTGTAAACTAGATATTATTTAAAGATCATTTACGCTTTAAACAAGAGTGTATATCAATTTTTAGTGTTTGATACTTGCAATTTATTATTTATTTTTATTTTATAGTTGAACTAGTTGCATTTCATAGATTAACCATGCGGGTGCTATAAAACATAGGATGCGTGTAAATTTGGAACAGTTAATATATGCAAATATTTACAGTACTGAACTGAATAATAGATAATTTAACTGCATTTTAAAACTTTATCTTATCTGGATAAACAATTTTTGTCTCGGTTCTACAGCCTGGCATATTGAGTAGTGGAAAATGCACAACCCGAATGACTAAGAACATTTATGATCTTTTATCCTATATGCCAACATAAATAATACTGCTAGTACATATAACTACACACTAGTCTTTACCTCCTTTTTCAATGATATAGTCATATGGGACTAACTGAATAAAGTATTTGGGACATTCCGAGTTCTTAAGGAGTCCCTGGTTGCTGCTACAATGGGTAGATGAAACAGTCTACCTGAGCTGATGCTATATATCCTACTGGCTATCTTAAAATTTATTAAATAGTCATCCCATGACATTCAACAAATAAATAGAGAGAAAATATATTATTTAGATACATTTTATTATTAATTTATTTGCATTAAAAATATCAAAACTACTAAATCTTGGTACAAAGCACTTCCCATGACAGTTGTAAAAGTTTGATGTGTAGGCTCCAAGAAAGTTATATAGCATTTGGATTCTAAAGTATAAAGAACGATTTCAAAGTGAGCTAACATTACACGAAGTTAGCAACGAGTTTACGTGAAATATAACTGTTTAGAAATATCTTACGATGTTACGCTGTGCTTGGATTTTGTTCTTTACTTATTTTGTCGAAGGTAAGTGTATGTATTTTAAAATTTAGTACTAAATTTTGATTTATGCTTGCTATATACATAACTAAAGTATTAATTTAGTTTAGAATAATTTTAAGACTAATAAAATATTAAATATTAATTATAAAGTTATTTCTTTTTATACGATTGAAATGTGATAATTTAAGTGCTTTTGGTAACCTCCATGAACACTGCTAAATATAATATCTTTATTTTCTGAAAACTACTACTCAAAAAAACAAATGTTGAAGGCAAATTTACAATTTAATATAATATTTTTATGATTTTCAAAATGTTAATCCACGCTAAGGATGATTGTTTGAATTCCATGAGGCGCGGGTTCAAATTCCGCTGCCTTCAATTCTTTATAGGTCTTCCTTGATTTATACAATTTCAGTGAACAGTGAATTTTCCTACCGAGTACTAAATGGGTCCCCCACATCAATACAACAATATCCAATCTTAGCTCAAATGCTGTTAGACGTATGGGGAACATATGACTACATTCAGCACTGCGCAGGAGTCATTATAACATCACGTCATGTTATTTCTAGTGCACATTGCTTTCAGTACAACCAGGATACAGGCAGGAAGTGAGTAAATATATCATTTTGTTCTTTTCCTATAGATACTTTACTTTTTTTACTTTACATCTGAAGATATACAAGCTACTTTTCGTAATTTTTGTTTCTGTTAAAGATTTGTAAAATTGTTAGGACCTAAGGGTAAGGTCCTCTTCGGTAAAGAATGAGTTTTAAGTATGTTTAGTGGTTATAGTCTATGAGGAATACTTTATTGGTAATTAAAAAAAAAATATTATATAAGAGATATAATTTAAAAAGATGTTTAAGATATATTAATCAAAATTGAAAAAACATAAAAGAACCTACCCTCAAGACTCTCGGTTTTTCGTTTTCCATTCTAAATGTATCGGCGTTGAAAGGGAGGGCGCCGTGCCGGCCGTACAGCATCGTCGGCCGCCCCAGAAAATCGAAAATACATAAAAACATATATTAATAATATTTTTATCACAACTTTTAAAAAAAAATAATATATTAGTTTACCCGTGAAGTTTAACAAATTTGCTATATATATTTTTTATAACGTTTTATACGATGTCCTTTTTTTATAAAAATTAATGATTTTAATATAACATAACATACTCGTATTAAAGCAAGCTCATTGTGCATAGATTAAGATGAATAAATATATTGCCACTATGTCACCTAGTCGTACTATATCCTTTTATGTTTTTCTTACAGCTATACATTACCGCAATACTGGAAAATCCGTGTAGGCTCTACATATCGCACCCGAGGAGGAGTATTGCATAAAGTAAAAACTATAGTACCCCACTATGGTTTCGACAAGCGCTATTACACTAATGATGTAGCAGTGGTCGTTGTTGCTAGAAGGTTCAATTTAGGCAATTTAATAAGACAAGCAACTATAATTAAACCTGGGACAGAGTTGGTGCCTGATTCTATGTGTACATTGGTTGGATGGGGTGCAACAGAGGTTTGTTCAAATCTTCTTTCTTCAGCACAATTTATCTCGTAACTATATACAGCAGGGTATGGAAATTCCGTCGGCGGTCGAATAAAATAATTCATATTTTGAAATAATAATTTTAATTTAAATATGTATTGTTAGCAAAACTCTCATATAATAAATAGCTTTTTGTATTGTCATTTTTCCTTATTTTATATATTTTTCAATATTTTTCATTAATAAAGTAATTCGAAAAAAAAATTGGTAAATATTATGTTATGGACGAAATGCATATTATATTAGAGTAAATCCAAGATGATAAATATAAATAGATATACCTACAATAAACTAGTATTAAAACGTCCCTTTAAGAAATATTAGGATTTTCCATGTGATATCGCCATATTTTTTTATTCTTACAACTGGACAAACATGGTGTCGAGTTCCACCACTTAACACACAATGCCTCTAGAGGTGTAAAGCAGGGAACAGAGTGCTTAGACAGGTCCCATGGTTCCTACCCTACTATGAGCGAGATAAAACGTGAAGATAATAAAAAATCACCACTCACCTTCAAAGATATTATTAAACAATTGATGTTTTCACAGAAAGACGGACCACAGCCTGACCAGCTACAATATTCAATGATGCTAGTAATAAAACAGGAAGAATGTAAGGCACATTATGAGACGATAGGAGCAATTATTGCAGATTCCATGATGTGTGCCGGCCGGTTAGACGTTGATGGTGTAGATGGATGCTTTGGCGATTCAGGAGGACCTTTAATTTACAAAGGGGTGGTGGTCGGCCTGGTGTCCTTTGGATATGCCTGCGGTCTTAAATATTACCCAGGGGTGTACACGAAAGTGTCTTATTACACTGATTGGATTATTCATACTGTATCAAATAATAAATAATTGACAATAAAGACTTAAATTATTCTATATCCAAAAGTATTCATTTGTAAACCTTCAAAATTAAAAGTCCCTCATAATGTCTTATCTTTTAGTTAAAGACCTTTAATAATGCAGTACTACACAAAGAAACACTGTTTTTTGTTGACCAATTTAAATTTTGCCCTCGCCAATAAGCTATACATATAAGCGCAGTCACATGAGAGCTGTTTCCTCAGATAAAATCTACAACATCAGGCACAAAGGCCTGCTTTGCGAAGTCCTTCTTTTAATAGTGTTAGGCTCTTTCGTACACATTTTTCGAGACTACACGGTTCTTTAACGTATAGAACGTAACGTCTATCTGCATCAAAGTCCCGAAAGGTTTCTCTATTACTGCCTTTTGAACCGCGCTCTACACTAATGACATCGAAGTCAAGATGTGTGCCGACGATAATGTTCTATAAGCTTAAAGAAAAAATAGTTTAGGGTATTCTTTTCGCATAAAGGTGTCACGCTACTATTAACCTGCAAAGCAAATCGACGCCATTGGAACCTTAGGTACTAAGTGTGTACTAGAGTCGTAGCTTTCTCTCCAATTCCACGTATGTAAGTAATAAAGTCTAACTTATATATGTATTGTCATTTTGTAACTCTTGTACAAGATAAAAATGTGTTATACTTTTTTATGTTATAATTGAATAATAGAATTTAGAGCCAACAAGAATTACTGACTGTACAGCAACTTGCATTGATAACATTTTTACAAATGCTGTACCAAAACAAAAATCAATAATTAATATGTTAAGTTCTGATCACTGCGGACAGATGGCTTCATTTTACTTTGGCAAAAATAAAATTAGTAATAAGCGTAAAATTAATTGTGTACCTATGACAACTGGTCGTATAGAAAAATTTGGAAGTAATATAGCGGCAAAACTTAAATTTCTATAATTTAATAATAAACCAAACATACTCTATAGTAATTTTTTTAAAATTATTAAAAATGAATTTAATGCTATATTCACTTCCAAACAATTGATTCCAGGGGTTTCTTGTCATTTAAGGATTCGGCGACCGTGGGAATTCATAAGAGTAGACAAAGGTTATATGAACTTTATAGTGAAAAAACATATAACCACAGTAAAGCATTTATAAATCATGTTAAGACCTATTCCAAATTGTTTAAAAAAGTGTGTTCCATGGCAAAATCTTTACATATTAAAAATAAAATTAAAAATTCCAATGATAAAATTAAAATGACATGGAACATAATAAATAGTGAGGCTGGAAGAGCTAGGGATCACATCTATGAGTTTAAATTAAAAGTTGGTAATAATGTAACTAGATCTGATCTAGATGTTGCATGCACCTTTGAAAAATCCTTCGCTGACATTCCAGTCTCCACAACCAAAACTCTTATATCTTCCACAACCGTCGCTGAATCACTGCTCAAGGAGAGCGTACCAGAATGTAATGTAGAATTTAAATTTGAATTAGTCAATTCTAGAGATATTGTTAAAACATTTAAATCCCTAAATATGAAGAAAACAACCGACTTATGGGGCATTTCTGTAAAACTAATTAGTCATATAATAGACGCTGTTGCTCCTTACCTCGCTACTATATTTAATAATTGTATAGAACATGGTGTGTTTCCTGATTTAATGAAATTTAGTAAAGTCATACCTATATTTAAATCTGGTAGTACAGCAGATCCCAACAACTTTAGACCAGTATCTGTGCTACCCTCATTTAGTAAAATTTTTGAAAAAATAATATTAAATCAAATATTAGTTCATTTTGATGTGCACAATCTTATGCATGAAAAACAGTATGGCTTTACTAAGGGTCGTTCTACTACGGATGCTGGAATAGGACTAATAAAAAGTATCTACGAGGCTTGGGAGGAGTCACAGGACGCTCTTGGTATGTTCTGTGACTTGTCCAAAGCATTTGATTGCGTCCAGCACTCCACATTGGTCATGAAACTACACCATTACGGCATAAGAGGACGTGCACTCGATCTTCTGACCTCTTATTTAGCTGACAGAGTTCAGAGGGTTGATGTGAATGGCAAGAAATCTCCTGGCTCATTAATCAGTATGGGGGTCCCACAAGGGTCTATTCTTGGTCCTTTCATATTTCTAATCTATATAAATGATCTGCCTCATTTAGTTGGAAGGGACCATGAGATAGTATTGTTTGCTGATGATACTTCATTGATTTTTTAAATGAAAAGACAACTAAACGTCTATGACGATGTAAACAATGCTCTCTCAAAATAGTACATTGGTTTAGTGTTAATAACTTACTACTGAATAGTAAAAAAACTAAATGTGTATTATTCAGAACGCCAAACACAAAAACTGTTAAAGCCGATGTACTTTGAGTGGTGAAACTGTGGAACCCGTCGATTCTACGGTATTTCTAGGTATCACCATTGACTCTAAATTACAGTGGGGACCTCATATGATGGATTGGTGAATAGGCTCAGCTCAGCAGCGTTTGCTGTCAAAAAAATTAGATTGTTAACTGATGTGGATACGGCTCGCCTTGTTTACTTTAGTTACTTTCATAGCATTATGTCATATGGCATTTTGCTTTGGGGTAATGCAGCCTCTATTAATTCCATCTTTGTTCTGCAGAAGCGGGCTATTCGCGCAATCTATAACCTAAATCCAAAAGATTCCTTAAGACAAAATTTAAGGAAATAAATATAATGACCGTTGCATCACAGTATATCTTTGATAATTTAATGTATGTAAAAAAAAATATTAACGATTTTACTAAAATTGGTGATGTACACAATATTAATACAAGAAACAGGCATAAACTTACCGCGCCTGTAACTAGACTAAATCGCATCCGCAATTCTTTTATGGGACAGTCGGTATGCTTTTACCAATAGGATCCCAGAAAACGTCCGAGATTGTTCTATATCACAATTTAAAAAGTTGTGAAACGACGTTGTGTGTTTAAAGGTTATTACCATATTAATGATTTCGTAAATGATAACACAACCTTGGGAATGAAATGCTCGCTCCAGTCTCGTTCAAGAGTATCGTTGTCAATAATAGGAATGTGAAATTGTAAACATCTGGAAATTAAAAAAAAAAATAAAGCAGATCAAGTCCCGCTGAGTTTCTTACGCCGGTTCTTCTCAGGTCTGAGGCATTAACTTTAGCGAACCGGTGGTAAATTAAATTAATTATTTGACGTTCAAAAATGAAGCTTGTATTCTTATTTTGCATAAATTGTTTTGACTTTGACTTTGACTTTGACTTTAATTTAATATATATCTATTTCTTAATAAATATTATAAACAACTAATTAAATTTAATGTCAAATGTGAAATGTGGCTGTTAGTTGACAATTCCCGCCGATTGTGAATATATTACAAATCTGTTATCTGTAGTCAAGTCTGTCAATGTGAGTTGTAACTTGAGAGTTCAATGTTTTTATTTGTCTTCATTATATTTGTATAATTATTTTGAATAAATTATTTTCTTACCGAAATAATTTGCGTTCTTTCCATGGCTTAATATTAATAAAAATATAATTTTTTTTAGAATTAAGTAAACACAACTTTGCTAGTTATCATGTAAAATGACTGAAGACGATGATAAAATAATATATTCCCTCTTTGTTAAATCCAAGAAGGATAAAAAATGAAAATACTATATCACTTACACAAGTAAGTCATTTTTATAACTATAAGATAATGCTTGAAATTACGATCGTATAAGGTTGTATAATATTAGAAGATGTAACTGTTTATATATCAATTTTATTTTAAGCACATAATTTTAATGTAAATAACACGAAATCTACTTTATTCTATACCATTTTTTTCCAGCGATCAATAGTTCTTCTACATTATCTTTAAAAAGAAATCCTATTCCGAAAAACTAATTAAGTCAGGTATGCACAGTGATGTCTTCTTGAGTTTAATTGACTTTTCATAATATTTCACTAACTAC
>JAZFAU010001009.1:0-22500 GCA_037178615.1 Dione vanillae
TCTTTTTTTAACTCCACCTGACAGTTTCCTTGTGTTTATTTTTAAAAGTAATTTCTCATAATTTAGCAGCTTTCATAGTTATCACTAACCGGAATATTCTGGAGTTGTAAAATGCTAAATATAAGAAGGACGACGTTTAAACGAGTCATCTGAGAATTTTGTTTGTAAAATTAAAAATAACATTCCTGAATATATAGCCAATTTTATATTCCATGGAATTGCCTGGTACATAGCGACATCCAATACTGTGCTATTTATTTATTTCAAAGACAAAGAAAACGACTCATAATTCTAACAAATCCTGCCGTTAGTGGTTGCATCCCATGCAGACTTAATCCATCATGCCAGCAGACTCTAGTCAGACACTTTTTGAATGCGTCATGTAATTTTTCAACGTAGATACGCACTTGTTACTAATAACAAAACAGTTATCTTTACAATACAACTAATAGTTTTTTATAGGTAAGTATAAAAAATATAAATATTTTTTTAACGTAACAGTACGAAGATAAAATTAAAGCTCAAAATAAACATTCCTTGTATCTACAAATAGGTTCTAGTAGATTTCATGAAGTCATTTTTTTTTTTGAGAATAATTTAATAAATTCTGGTTTTATATATTCCAGATTGGTACTTTATAATAAAGTAGAAAATTCTATTGTTGAACTTTCCCCTGAACCTTGATTCGAGACATTAGGTCTAGAGTATCAGGACTGAACGCTACGCTTTGTCTTAACTGAACTTGAAATTAAAAATAATAATAATAATAATAATAAATAGCTTTATTTCAGGAATTAAATCTCCATATTTTTACATAATTAAAAACAAGAAACAAAAATAAAAAGAAATTAATAATAAAAAAAAAATTATACTAACTTAAATCTACTACTGAATATACATGTAATCTCTATGCTGCTATCTGTAACCATTTTTGGTAAATGGGGCTACAACATAATCTATCAGCAAGTTCCTTAATTATATTGTTATTACTCGCACCAACTCTTGATTCCCTCAAATCGGAATTATATCAATTACTATTATGCTTATAATCAATGTCACACAGTGCTATGATTGTCTTAACGTAATTCCTAATATTAGATTTTCCTTAAGAATAAATAATTGGCTTGAGATCTTCTGGCTCCGTAGAAACGAAATTATTTGAGTGAAGGTCATTAAATGTAGAATTACATTATTGTTTCCAAGTTTGATATTGATAATATAGTTAAACCTAAAAAATGCACTGCATAAAAATGGCAATACTGTAAAATATATCAATTACATATAACGTTGTACAAGACCGAATTAGGATTTTGGGATCTCATTCTCAACCCCTCATGAGTCAACGTCGAATTACGAATAACGCCGTATATTGGAATTACATATTTTGAAAAAGCTATATTTGCCAAATTAAATGAATAATAAGGTAAAATAATAAGGTTTATAGGATAATGATATACATATATTCATATACGTAAATTAAAACTATTATACGTTGTAAATGTAAATCTAGCAAAAGCTTTCGTGCTCTCAAATTAAAAAAATAATTTGAGTCGAACAATATTCGTATGTACAATGAATATTATACATTACATTACATTGACGGCTCAGGATTGACCTCTGTACACCACTATTCATTTAAAGTAATATAAATTCTGCACTTAGTTAAGGCTAGAAGATTGTGTTTTAACAGTTTTGAAGGGATTTTTATATTTTGAAGGGATTTAGGACACTTATTTATGCTGGCAAGACTGCTGCTGTCATCAAATGTTGCTATTGTTGCGTGCAGATTGGGATTTTAAGGCAAGTCATATGTGTAAATTATAAACAAGTTTTGCACTAATACAAAACCTGGAGAAACACCAGCTCTATATTTGTTTAGAATTTATAGGTATAACACAAATTTCCGGCTAAGAAGATCAACTACATTTTTGTCATCACATTCTATTTTACGATTGCTAAGTAAAAACCATATGATTAATTATAAATTAAACCAATTAATTAAACCATTAATTTTTCCTACTTTGATCGTGGTCAAGTGTGTAGGACTGAAGTTGACTGCTATTATTGTATACGCGTCATAAACTAATAAGTAGCATGTGTATTACTCGATGATTTTGTATGCTAGTCTATTTTCTATTATTCATGATTTCAATGGCATCTTTAGGCTATATTAAATGGTTTATGGCCATCTAATGGATGGTATACTCAGTCGCATTAATGAGAATCTTACAATGACAATAATAATAAAAATATTTCTTATATTTTCTAATGTCTGATGTTTGTTTAATGAAGGTATGTACACGAACATTTCCAACATGCACCTTGGATCATCTGGCCTGATGATAGGACTGCTTCATCAATATTTGTATTTGTATTTCAGTATCAATATGTTGGTCATTAATTCATCCAATTAGTGCATTTGTTACAAAATATTTTTTATAATATTATTTTTCATTTTAAACTTTTCAGCAATGAGTTAATAATCAAAATATGATTTGGTGCCCAAGTACCCAGAAGTCTAATCGTAGCTATCTCATGGCGACAAAGTGTAATACTCTAACATATTTCCTCTGCCATTCTAAACAAATGTTTATATTAAAACATTTCTCAAGAGTTCTTATAACGTTTATATGAATGACGTAGATATAATCATTAACAAAAGCAAATCATTTCTGTGTACAGAGATTACAGCAAAATAAAATATTCCACTAATTATTTATACAGTAAGTGATTAAAGTAAAAAAGATATATGAAGCAAAAGAGAGTGGTAAGAGAGATAAAAGGACCTCAGCGGACTTCAAAAGCACAGTATTGAAGGTACTAGAGAAAAATCACCTAAAAGTATGCAGACCCCCGAAAGGAATGATTGAAGAGGTTAATGAAAGTGGACGAGACAAAGCGGAGATTGCAGTGTTTGGAGCTACGTTTTCTCTGACTACCCTCTAGGAATAAGGAATAAGTGATCTGTGTATTAATTATTTCTCATATTTTGCTCCAAACATGAAAAATTGCAAAGAAAATGTAAATTGATGAAAACTAAACACCTAAAAACGTCTTTTATTCACAATTCATCGGATTCCTAATATCATTTAACCATCTAAGGTCTATAGCCCACTGAGACTACATCAAATAACATTAAAATAATCTCTCAGCAAAAATAGCTCTTTCTGTTACGATGTATATACTATCTTATCTATTATTTGCCATATAACGACTTTAAATACATTGTCTTGAAGTAATATTTAGTAATATTGAAATTGAGTGAACGAAGAATGGGTGTTACATTACTTTTACAACTAAAACATTCGACAATCAAATGATTTGCAAAATATTGTGTGGAATTAAAAGGTATTTATTGGTTGAATTTTATACTTTGGCTATAGCCTTATATTATGCCATTAGATATTAAGTAATAGAATCGTATGGCATTTTGTCTTTCTCATAAATTATAATCGTTTGTACTTTGAGATGTTTTTAAAGATATGACGTAGTTCTATTTAATGCTTACTTTTATTACCAACCTACTACGAGCTCTAGTAAAATAAAAATAACCACAAATTATTGAAAAATACAATAAAATTTATAAATCACGTGACCTAACACAAATAAGACAGTCAGATACCTTTCAATTTATAAATGGGCGACTGTTTATAGCTGCCGTACAATTCTGCTAAGTACATATTAACCTTCAGCTACTGACGTGATTTTTTAATAACGTTATTACTGACAGGCAAAATATGTATATAAATAGAAAATATTGGACATGATTTTCTATTTATATTTTATTAATATTTAAGTTAAACAGCCTTAAAAGAACAAAACAATTACGATTGTATCAAACAAAAGTAAAAATATTTTTGGCAAAAAATATTTATGATAATTTAAATTACTTGAGACTTTTGATAGTCTTTAATTTTTTACCAAACTAATAACAAAGTAACATTTGTAATGATATTTCTATAACTTTTTTGATTAACATTAGCATAACTAACCTTATTAAAAGGTAGGTTCTTTCTACCTAAGGTTAATTCGATCTATCCATCCTGCTATGGGTGGGATGCAGTGAGAAGCTATTAATAATCTAGTTATAATAACGCTGTCCTTTCTTTACTTTCAGATATGAACGCAATTAGCAATTGGTCAGGTCTATGTACTAATCCCAAATTAAACACAAATGGTGAGGACAATGACTCTCTGACGACGTTGGTTCAACCAGGTGTATACAGGAAGAATAGTATGTATTCACAGTACAGTTATTGTATACATATTTTTAAAATAAATCAACATTGCTTTTAAACCGAAGACTGTAGTGGCGCAGAGGCGCAGTATCTGCCTGTAAACGTAACGGTTTGTGGGTTCAATTCCCACGAGGGGAGGACGGATTTGTTCAATTCCATTTTATTTCATCAGGTGAAACTATGCCAAGAATGGCTTTGAGCTTCAACCCTCAACACGCAATGCCAATAAAAAGGCGGAAATTAAGGAACGGAGCATCCTAATACTAGATTCCTTCTTGCAACTAGGCAAAACAGAACGTTGAGTTCCTTTTCTCTAAGCGCATTGCCTTGAAAAAGGGCGGAAAGCGGGGAACGGAGTGTCATAACACTAGGCTCCCACGGATTCTGTGCTTCCCTCTGCCTACCCCGTTATGTACGGGATAAAGCGTGAAGCTAAAAAAAACTATAAATAATTACACTTAAATACTATGTAACTCATTATTATTTTCATTTCCTCGTTCCGTAAAGACAAAGCGCGGTGTTGAATTCTGCTATTCAACAGGAAAGTTAAGAAAATTGAGTGGAAAATGGACGAAGTGTTTTATCACTAAGTTCCCTTTTTACTATATCTGTGTACCAAATGTATTGTGATCTAGTAAAAACAATAGTACAATAAATATTTTCTAAGCAATATAATAATATATAATATAATAATATTTTTATATATATACTTCAACGACTTATGTTTCCTATAAGATCAGTTACTCATCATAAAACATTCTATTACAAATTAAATTGTTTTCGTTAGGGACATCCGACCCGAAGGCGATACGAAGAAAATATCTTCGAGTTGTGTTTAAAAGTGGCGAATTTAATATCTACAGAACATCAACAAACGCTCTGAGAGTCTTCTCCAATTACTTCCTTTTACTTGTAGAAACAAGATGGCGATGGACTCTCTTAACTTTCTTCACAGCTTTCACGTGCAACTGGCTATTTTTTGCCAGTATATATTGGGCTATTTCTTACAATCATGGAGATTTTTATGAAGACAATCTTCCACCTAATCAGAATAATACAGGTTTTACACCTTGTATCAAAAATGTATATGGATTCACATCTACTTTTCTATTTAGTGTTGAAGTTCACACGACAGTGGCGTATGGTAAGAGAGCTATTACTTTAGAATGTCCGCACACAATAACAGCTATGTGCCTCCAATGTATAGTCAGCTCAATTTTTCAATCAACTATGGTAGGAATTTTATTTGCAAAGCTAACACGTCCAAGAGCTCGGACCAAAACCATGCTTTTCAGTAGTCAAGCTGTAATAAACGTGAGAAATGACAAATTCTGTTTAGTCTTCCGAGTAGGTGATATAAGGAAATCGAGAATACTCAATATTGAACCCAAAGCATATGTTATTCAACTACATACAGATTACCACGAATTGGGTAATGCTGAACAAATTGAATTGAAATTGGATGTAGATGAGTGTGAATCTACGTTTTTCCTATGGCCCGTGACTGCTGTACACGTGATTGATGAAAATAGCCCGTTTTATAGATTATCAGCGGCAGATTTGCTATGTAGTCAGTTAGAAATACTAGTGGTATTCGAAGGTATTATAGAATCGACTGGACAACCAGTTCAAGCGAGGTCCAGTTTTACTGAATTTAATATACTGTGGGGACATCGGTTTGTTTCAATGGTTAATTTTAATACTGACAAAATGGCGTACGATGTAGATTCTCAAAGTTATCTGAGGTGGAACAAGTGGACACTCCTTTGTGTTCTCCCAGTGACTACCGCCAGGTGGTCTCGATGTTTTCAGATGAAGTAACTATGTCATCTAATTATGAAAAAGATTAATCTTATTGTAAATAAAACTTTAAGTTTACATTTGAGCGTTTATATTTTTTGCATACTTATATATCTTATAGCGTATAATATAAGCGCATATAAGCGTGTGGATATCACCTAATAATGCTAAACGGTTGGGTTGGTTTAGATTATACACATTTGGATTTATATATATATATATATATATATATATATATATATATATATATATATATATATATATATATATATATATATATATATATATATATATATATATATATATATATATATATATATATATATATATATATATATATATATATATATATATATATATATATATATATATATATATATATATATATATATATATATATATATATATATACATATATATATATATATATATATATATATATATATATATATATATATATATATATATATATATATATATATATATATATATATATATATATATATATATATATCTATCTATATATATATAAAAATGAATTGCTGTTCGTTAGTCTCGCTAAAACTCGAGAACGGCTGAACGGATTTATCTTATCTTGGTCTTGAATTATTCGTGGAGGTCTAGGGAAGGTTTAAAAGGTGAGAAAAATTCGAATAATTGCCGGGAAAATCCTCAAAACAGCATTTTTCTATTTCCCATACAAACGTTTTCAAAATAAAATGGAGAGTAAATTTGTAATTTATTACCGCTGCATAAAGTTCAAATTCGCGTGCGCGTTGGAGGATCAAATATCACGTTCTGAAACTCAACAGAAGAAAATTGCATAGTCTCAAAATACATTGTACTGCAATCATAATATTTGACATTAGATTTGACAACCAACTAATATGTCAAACCATCCTGTCGCATTTCAGAGCATGGAAAAAAGTATTACGATATTATATCTATCTTTGTGGATACGTGCGCGAGAACTTTCTTTACTTTGGTGATCCTTTGTGATAGTGACATTCCAAGTAATGTGCTTTTTTTTGTGATAGTGACACTTTACTGCTAAATAAGCGGAAAAATTTCTCACTTTGATTAATTACAATTTACGATGCCGAGGAGAAGACGACCTGACTTAGGTCGTCGTAGTCAATCAAATGTGCGAAGAGCTACCTCACGTGCTAACCGCACTGATGACCAGAGACAGACAGATCAAGAAAATATTCGTATTGCTATGTCAGAATTGCGTTCTTTAGTGAGTGACAATGTAGGAGGCTTAGAATGCAACGAGTTCGTGCACATCAAACACATCAACAGCAAGCTAGACATAATGAAATTGAGCGAATCCGCAGACGCAGAGCTCCAGTGATTCTTGAACGAGCTGCATTCCACTATGATCCGGCAATTGATTATTGTGCCGACAAATCGGTAACAATTGGGGAAATGAAAACAATTTGTAAATATTGTAAGGCGTTAAAATACACTGGTGAATCTACTGGATTATGTTGTGCTGAAGGCAAAGTAAAATTGCCACAATTGGTCCCACCACCAGATCTTTTACGCTCTTTAGTTTCTGAGATTGGAAATGATTCTAAACACTTCTTGACCAACATTCAGAAATATAACAACTGTTTCCAGATGACATCATTTGGTGCTACACATATTATACAAGACAATTTTATGCCCACTTTCAAGGTATTATATAAGAATATTTTTTTATATTATTCAAGCTTGTACTAAAATATATATATCAAAAATAATTAATGGACAAATTTTTAAAAATTACAGATACAAGGACAAATTTATCACTTACTGGGAACTCTGTTACTACTACCTGATGCAGATCATCAATTTTTACAAATTTATTTTATGGGCAATTCAGATGCGGAAATTAATAATCGTTGTGCTCACAATCCTACGGTGAAGAGAACCATTGTCCAACAATTACAAATGTTTCTTCATCAGAATAACAATTTAGTAAACATGTTCAAAATAGCATTGGATCGGAAGCCATCTGATAGCCATAATATTATTATTCGAGCTGACAAAACACCTGCCGGTGAACACACAAGGAGGTTCAATTCACCTACCATTGATGAAGTGGCTGTTGTCATTGTAGGAGAAAATTTACAATCTAGAGATATTGTGCTTCATCGTCGGAATAGTGATTTAAAACGTGTATCTGAAACACACAGGAGTTATGATGCAAAACAATATCCTTTGATCTTCTGGCAGGGGGAAGATGGATACCATTTTAATATCAAAATGGTAAATCAAGTAACAGGTAAATGAATTGAACAAGATTAAATAACATTTTTAAATTCAATTCATCTAAGTAACAATGTAAACATTTATAATTTTTGATTGCAGGTGCTGAAACCAACAAAAAAGTTAGTGCTATGAATTTCTATTCATACAGACTCATGATCCATCAAGGTGAAGTAAATCATATTTTGATGTGTCAACGACTTTTTCATCAGTTTGCAGTTGACATGTATGTCAAAATTGAGACTGAACGATTGATTGACATACATCCGTTTGAACCAACGACGGCTACGGTCAGAGGAATACATCCATCTCCGCGATGCTATAAATGCTGATGGCAATGTGAATAATGTAGGAAGAATGACAATTTTGCCAGCTACTTATATCGACACCGTAATGAACCAGGATGACGTAATCAAATATCCCACTGAGTTTTTAAATTCACTGGAATAGCCTGGATTACCACCTCACAATTTGCAGTTAAAATTAGGATCAGTTGTTATCATGCTGCGTAACATTAATCAACCTCGACTATGCAATGGAACAAGACTGGCTGTGAAAAGACTAATGAATAACGTCATTGAGGCGACAATCATAAAAGGAAAATACAAAGGAGAGGATGTCTTGATCCCGCGGATACCGATGATACCAACGGACTTACCATTCGATTTTAAACGCTTACAATTTCCAGTACGTCTGGCCTTTGCGATGACCATAAATAAATCGCAAGGACAGTCGTTAAAAGTTTGTGGAATCAACTTGGAATTTCCCTGTTTCGCGCATGGACAATTATACGTCGCGTGTTCGCGCGTCGGAAAACCGTCTTCTTTGTTTTTTACGCACCACAAAGCAAAACAATAAATATTGTTAATGAGAAAGCTTTAAATTAATTAACAGACTGTATTTAATAGTGTGTGTCTGTGAATATCAAATTTAAACCCTATAAATAGCCAGTATTTCAGGAAAACTCTTTTTTTCTAAGTACGCAACATGATGTATCGAAAATAATAATACAACTTCCTGCTTTATTCAATAAATTCTTTTTTATTAAATACGGATTCGATTTGTTTGTTTTACAATCATTTTATACAAAAGATTTGGTTTTTTATTTATCGATGAGGCAGTACGAAGTCTGCCGGGTCAGCTAGTATATATATATATATATATATATATATATATATATATATATATATATATATATATATATATTATATATATATATATATATATATATATATATATATATATATATATATATATATATATATATATATATATATATATATATATATATATATATATATATATATATATATATATATATATATATATATATATATATATATATATATATATATATATATATATATATATATATATACATACATGTATATATGTTTGTATATATAACCTTTCTATTATGATAATAAAGAAAATCTGGCGTGAAGTTTTCATAAACTAGCTAAACTTTAAAACATGAGAATTCACGCATCAGTAAAAATTGTGAATATTTAATTCATAATTTAAGCGCTTGCATATCTTATAACTATATATTGCTGATTGATATCTATATAGAAAATACTTCTTATTAACATAGGAAATTAAGATTTACAATTTATTGATAAGCTTTTGCATAGGTAACTTTTTTTACAGCTTAACTTTTATTTTTTTTTGGCATATATGTACATATTAACATAGCAAAGCGTAACTTTGTTTAGCATATAACTTATATGCATTCAGCATAAAACACAAGTGTCTTCACACTATTTATTTTATAAATGCTATTTTCAGTTTTTTTAAAGAGTAAAAGAATTCATATCTTTTTTGGAAGAATGGTTACGGAGACACTTTTTAAAAAGTAAAGTGAATTTATTAAGAAAATTACACTTTCAAAGCTTCATTTAATTATTTAACAACATCATAAAGGGTATTTTTGTACATTATTTTTATATATTTATTTATTTTCAGTTAAAATGTGATTTAGATACACTATAAATGTATTTATGATTATTGTTATTATGATTCTGACTTCGTAGTGAAACCATGAAATCCTCATGGATTGATGATTTTCGTTCTTTAAGTTTGTAAGCTCATTTTTCTCAAGACCATGGGATAATAGCAAAAAAATTTCAGTCAAAACTTTTTAAATATTATTACTTAAGTAAAAACCTTTAACAGCCAAATATCAATTATTAGGTACGTCATGTATAATTAAAAATGTCACACTGTACCGTAAAGTCGTTGGAGTTATTAAATATTAAGGGCCGTTAAGTTTGCCGGTTGAAATTTGAAGAACTTATAACGAGGCCGAAGATAAAGCTTTCCCAATTAATTAGCGAAAGTTTTGACTAGATTTTGGAATTAATCTCGTAAATCTGAACTAGGTGAGTTTAAATAAAAGTGTTACATAACACTATATATATATATATATATAATATATATATATATATATATATATATATATATATATATTATATATATATATATATATATATATATATATATATATATATATATATATATATATATATATATATATATATATATATATATATATATATATATATATATATATATATATATATATATATATATATATATATATATATTTATATATATATATATATATATATATATATATATATATATATATATATATATATATATATATATATATATATATTATATATATATATATATATATATATATATATATATATATATATATATATATATATATATATATATATATATATATATATATATATATATATATATATATATATATATATATATATATATATATTAAAAAATCTTTAGCATTAAGTTGCGCCACTCAATGGCGTAAAACCAAAAAAAATATTCGCTTCTTTATTTGGCTTAAGTAATGCCGTGTATGTAATAGTATCTTTATAAAATATTATAATGTCAACACAAAAAATATTATATTAATAGCTAAGTACATAAATATTACTATATTTATTATATAGTAATATTATAATAAATAATTTATACTATACAGTCTTTTGAAATTTAGTAAAATTTAGCTATATCTAAACTGCACTTCTGTAAGTTTTTTCTGTTTCTGTTTCGTAGGAACCACACAAGTTTGGGATAGCCAGTGAACCATCGCCTCATTTGCCTTGTCTTTCCCATCAAAAAGAATATCTTTTCACAATACACTTTGAAGAATTTATATTAGCTTCACGCTTTATCCCGCACATGGCAGGGTAGGCAGAAGGAACTGCAGATACTATAGAAACTTAGTATTAAAACACTCGTTGCTTAGTCTCAGCTTTCCTCCGTCCCCGCTTTCCGTCTTTTTAGAGGCATTGCGTGTTGAGTTGAGTAGAACTCAACGCTGCACTTGGCCTAGTTGCCAGAGCGAAGCAAATGAAAATCGAAAAAAAAATCGGGTATGATACCCGACTGAGAATGGAACCCAGAAACCGTCGCGTTACAGGCAGACGTTACGCCTCTGCATCACGACGGTTCTCAATTTTACTTTTAAGCAAATATTGAAAATAAATTAATTTGTGAATTGAATCAACTACTAACATAAATAAAAATCATTAAAACAGTTGGTACTATTTACCTAAACAATAGTGCTATGAAATTTACCAATCAGCATGTACTACATTTCATTTGAAATCAGTGAGCCTGCACTATATTAGACATTAATCTATTGATCCGTGGTTTTGCTATTTTAGGAATACAGGCGTGTTCTCAATTATTGCTTACTATAATTATTAGTTGTGGTTGTAATATTAAAAAAATGAAAAAAAAAAATTTCTATATATTAAAATAATTACGTATTGTAACAAATAATTTTAACATATACCCATAAACAAACTAAAGTTCAACAAATTTGCATTCAATGAGTACAATACAATTTTTTTGTTTTTGACAGTGGGAATCTAAAATCAATTAATTAAATATTACAAGGGAACGTATCATTTTCATTTCTACACTAATTTAAGAAAGCATAAAGTTAAGTTCCGCTACTCCATATACAATATTAATTATGACATAAAATCGTATAACAGAACATCTTGATAGACGGCTTCTCTTTGTTTACTCTGTTATTACTATGTAAAACAAAACGTACAACTGCCAAAAGGCATTGACAGACGAAATTAAATTACTAATATATTTCAATTTACTTACATACATTGTTTATAATAAAATGCCTTATTAATGTAACTTAATCATATATTTATTAAATCGATAGGTTTAAGATTTACATTATTTTGTCAAAGTAAAACCACTCAATTTTACTCCATTTAAGCTTATTAAGCTTTTGGATTAAATATTCATATAATATCTAAAAATACAAAAAAAAATTAAAAGGAAAAAATAAGAGCCATTGAAAAGCACATATAAGCGTATGATACGTTACGTCTCAGTCTTCTAACAGGTACGGACGAGTACAAAAGCAATGTTATACGTGCCGGCACCAAAATGTGCTTTCGATTTGGCTGTATAAAACAAAATTGAATATAGACTTTTATTACATACTATTCCAATCTTTATATATTTTTGTTGGCTTTCAAAATAGTTTTAAGACTGTAAGTGCAGAAAACAGTTTCAAATAAAACAATAAAATTATACAATTGATATATTAAGCTTCACGTTTGTCCTGCACATGGCGGGGTAGGCAGAGGGAACTGCAGGGGAACCTAGTGTTAAGACACTCCGTTGCGTAGTCCTTGCTTGTTGAGTAGTGGAATTCAACGCCGCGCTTTGCCTATTTTCCAGAGCGAGGAAAATGGAAATAGAAAAATACATCGTTACAGGCAGACGTTGCGCCTCTGCGCCTGCGTATATTAAGACAACAAACGGTGTTGATTTCTGCCACTTAGAAAATGGAAATTGAGAAAAAAAGTGTTTTAGTACTAGATTTCCTCTGTCTACTCTGCCATAAGCAAAATAGGCAGAGAAATCTGACTAAAGGTGGTGGTCAATGGAACTTTATAGGGTTGATTTTTTATTTTTTTGATTTTTAAAGACAATTTTAATTTCTCTGCTGTCTTCACTTACCTAATGGACGTTTCAGTTCTTTCAGTTTTAATTTCTAATGCCTGTACTACGTGATGTGAACTGAGGTAGAGTCACGTATGATATTACTGGCGTGATTCATCCCTGCCCTAATTTCAGCAATGTACCAAGATACACATATATTTATGGAAGTAAAATTTTATTCTCATAGGATTTTTTACTTTAAACGATTAAAATAAGGGTGGGTTTTCGGTGGCGAAATGTGAAAATTTTTGAACGAATTTGGTTTATTGTAACAAAGTCGTTACATCGTTTCAAACGTTATGTTTAATATGTGGTTCTCAGTTTTTATTGTTCATCATATAAGTTTATATTGAAGTTATCATAATCAGAGTTTTTAATATTGTCTGTATGTAAATATTTACTTAGTATTATTATTATTATACTTAGTCTTGCCATAAATATTGTTATAAAGAAAAGCACGATTTTTTTTTATACGTAACATTTATTCCTTTCATAGTGAGTTAGTTTAATACATCAATATATAACTATTAAAAATATACAATGTTTATTCGAAGTGGTCCCCATTGGCTGCAATACAGTCTTTTAAACGTTGAGGCCAGTTATCAATAGCAGCACGAACTCTTTCTAGAGGAAAATTCTTCACTGCCAACCGAATGGATCGTTTTAGGGACTCCAAATTATCATGGCGTTTAGAGCAAGCCTTACTCTCTAAAACTGACCATAAATCATAATCCAATGGATTTAGGTCAGGACTTGACGACGGCCAGTTTTCAGTGCTGATAAAGTCCGGAACGTTAGTTTTCAACCAAGATTGGGTGGATCGAGCTCTATGACCCGGTGCCGAGTCTTGTTGAAAGCACCATTCTTTGTTATTGAACATGGTGTTAGTTAAAGACTTAACTACCGTCTCAAGAATGGTATTTTGATAAACTTGTGCCGACGTTTTAATACCTTTTTCACAAAAATATGGCTCAGTCACCCCTTCATAGCTAACACTTCACCAAACCATCACTGAAGTGGGATAATGCCCACCTTCTACTCTGTTTACTAATTGCGAAGCTTCTTTAGAGCTTCCAGCATAAATACGGTCATTTTGTTTATTAAAATACTGCTCAATTCTAAAGATTTTCTCATCCGTAAACAAAATTGTTTTGTGACGTCGCTTTGCGTACCGCTTAAGTAGTTGTTTGGATTTACCACCCTATTCTTCTTTAAATTATCAGTTAAGAAGTGACCAGTACGTCTCTTATAGGCTGCAAGTCCTAAGTCATCTTTTAATATACGCAACATGGTTCTAGGAGCTATCTTCATCTCCCGAGATAAAATCTTTTGCTTACGGACAGGATTTCTTCGAATTCTTTCCCTAACTGCTTTAATCACCTTTTTCACACGAACGGTACGTGGACGGCCAGATCTTTTTCTGTCACAAACAGAGGAGGTATCATTGTACCTATCAATAGCCCGGTAAACAAACATTTGACTAATATCAAGCGGGTGGAGGGTTTTAAAAATTGCACTTTTCTCCATACCTACTTTATGTAAGGCAATCACAGCGATTCGGTTCTCTTTATCACCCCACTCCATTTTAATATAACAAAATATTTAACAATATAATGGCGCGAAAATAAGAAAACACATCAAGCAATCATATAAAAATGACAGATTCCAAATTCAAACGTAATATTTTCTTTTTTTGAATAGTAACAGTATTTATGGCCAGACTAAGTATATTTTTAAATAAACTTTTATTTTGATTTGATTTCCTTATTTTTGTCTCTATATATAAAATAAAAGGGTAGCAAAGACAATTTTGTATATGAAAATTAAAAGTTAACGAGCGAGAAGGACACTAACATTAAAGTCATATAGCTTTAGTAATCAAAATGAAGTGTATAGGTGATTTTAGGTAACGTTTGAGATTAAAAGCCTTTGAAACTAGGCCTTTTGAAGTCATCTGCACACCTATCTACCTTGTGACTGGTGTGAACCACATTCAAACTAACAATCTTGTGAATAAATGCTTAAAATCTTTCATCTACCCACATTGTTTAACATGTCTGAGTATCTTTTTTAAGAATAAGAGAAGAATAGAGGATTATTCTATAAATATGTAAAAAGGATGGATTCAAAAGGATGTAAATATATATACCTATATATATATATATATATATATATATATATATATATATATATATATATATATATATATATATATATATATATATATATATATATATATATATATATATATATATATATATATATATATATATATATATATATATATATATATATATGTATATGTATATGTATATATATATATAATATATATATATATATATATATATATATATATATATATATATATATATATATATATATATATATATATATATATATATATATATATATATATATATATATATATATGTATGTATATATATATATATATATATATATATATATATATATATATATATATATATATATATATATATATATATATATATATATATATATATATATATATATATATATATATATATATATATATATATATATATATATATGTATGTATATATATATATATATATATATATATATATATATATATATATATATATATATATATATATATATATATATATATAATATATATATATATATGCCCTACATCTGCTTTTGCCAGCCTAAAATCCTAGTGATTGTATTTGGAAGCCATATCACGCTGCTCTCTCCGCTGGTTCTCCAAAACGAACAGGTTGAATTAACCCACCAGGTCACGTACTTGGACCTTGACATCGAGAGGCCATGCTCGATAGGCATCCAGGTTACCAAGGCCAGGAACGCAGAGAGAGGTGCAATAGCCCCACTCCACCCCGTGTTGAGATCCCGATTGCCGCTCAGGTCCCAACTGACTTACACAACCAAGCAAGCTCGGTATGCGCTTACTAGTGCAGCCTTTCGACTTGTCGTCCAGGTTCCTTGATACAGGAGAAACGCTACTAAACAGCGCGATTTACCGCTAATCTCGAAGACCACATAGTCATGCTAACTTGCCGATGTCTCAGACCATTTACATATCCGAGACAAGGCACCATAGCATTCCTGTCTGCCGGACGCACGCAGGTTCCCTCGGGTTCTCATTACTTCCCTTCCCCCTTCCGACTCCTGAACTGCTGCCGCAATTGCTGGTCGCCTAAGTTGAGCCTCTCCTGAGCAACCAGGAAACTCACTCGACTGGACTAATCGCCTATCGATATTTTTCTTTAAAAATGTACATTAACCACTTCTGTTTTTTAAATATATACTATTTTTTATTTGTTTACTTTTGAATAGGAGGCAAAGCCACTAGAAAAAGTATAGCTATTAATATAAATATTCCACTCTCTAAGTCTGAAACTCAATGTAGTATGGCAGCTTAATTAGCGTTTCGTATCACATTTCCATTTTGCTTTAACATACAAATTGATTTCATTTAAATATTCTATGACATGGAATGATGTAATTACAATTACAAATGGGGTCTGTCACGGATTGGAATATTGTTGGATATATTAAATTGTTTTAAAATGTAATAACTGAGCGTAGCGTGTAAATGTGACAGTTGTGAGTTCAATTCTCACTCTGATAAAAGACAAAGCACAGCGGTGAGTTTCGCCATTTAACACTCAAAAATTTTGTTTTAATTTATTAAAACTGCCGTCCAGCCTTTTAACTATCCTGTCACATGGGTATACAGTGTGAAGCATATGTGAAATTCTATTTATGTATTCTATTTATTTTATTTTCACGTTCATTACATATTCCTGTATAATATATACCTTGCACGATTTGCAAGAGGCGCGGGTTTAAATCTAGCAGCGTTCAAATTTTTCTATTTTCTTTAACTACTAATCCATTAATACTTTAAAAATAATAAAACTAATAAATATGCAGCTATCTATCCATCTATGTCTATTCATTAATAGATAATCGATTCGGTTATCAATATAAGTCTATTAAAACCAGTCTCTGCCTTTTGAAGCATTGAGTGGTTGTGGTGTTTTTAAGAAAAAAAAAAGCAATGTAAATTATCTCTTAACAACTAACTTTAAACATTAATTTTCAAAGCAAAGCTCATAATGCAAGTTCACTCAACCAAAAACATCATAATCGCTTCTACATTTTAATTATCATGTAGCCCAGATAGTTCTCACACCAACTTGTACTAGACTGTTCCTCATAGCAAGTAATACACGTACAGTAGAGTCAAAATGTTATAGCATTATAAGTTTTAAGTAGAAATAAGCGGTTTGGGCTCGCAACGTCTCGGAGGTCGCGATAACACGACGAAACAGGAGCTTGGCTTTTTTGGTGCAAGTGATAAGCGGTTGTGCGTTTTAGCTTCACGTAACATAACATGTAGTCTCTCTTCTTTTTCGGTCTTTATTTTCTCACTCGCTTTTTCTTTTTCTCTTTTTCTCTCACTTTAATAACTAAAGTCTAAATGGTAAGATATAACTTCATAAAGAGAAGGTAAGTAATATAAATTGCTTATATTTTAAGTATATATATAGTTCACTAATATGTGGGATTGGACTCATGTCGAATCCCACATATTAGTGAACCTCATTTAGAAAAAATATTATTTTCAGTTCAATGCCACGGTAAAACAAAGTGCAACGTTAAGTTTTGCCAAGCGAGAACTCATTTCATTCTGTCTGTATATACAGAACATAGCAGGAATTAATACGCTTGTAAATTAATCCAACCGCTAACATTACTAACTAAAAGTTTCAAAGTGATTTTGGGCAAAGTTTTCTTGGGAAAATAACAATGTGCTAAACTATCGTTTTATACATTTAAATGTATTTTTATGTAGCACTTTATGCAAGTTGTATACGAAAACATTTTTAACTAAGTTGTATGCTTTACCCCTAGCAGAGAAGATGTAGAGATCGAAGCGTCAAACGCGTTCCTGCATACCTGGAATCTTGTGGCATGCAACTATTATAAGCCTATTCAATCTATTTAAATACCCAAATTACCAGAGCATATTCTTCTTCACTATGACTATGATATCCTAGTAAATATTATTCTGACATGTCAGAAATTCTAACTTTGCATATACTTCAAAGAGATCGCATCTACAAAGCATTTATCTTTCTATCATTATTCTTCTGAAATAACTATGTTTTTGAATTATATACATTTTTTTTAATTTAATTTTTTGATAATTCTTTTATTAGAAAGTAAATTTGCAATATTTTTAGAAAAACACAGTCGTCTTTGTTATATAATCCAATGTTTTTGAGATATTAACGTTCTTTTTTTTTAGCTTCACGCAGACTAGGCAGAGGGAACTGCAGAGACCATATGAACGTAGTGTTAAGACACTCCGTTGCTTAGTCCCTGCTTTCTCCGTCCCCGCAAAGAGAAAATAAAACTTTAAATGTTATTTACACCTAACATCCATAATATTAGGTTAATAATTTAAGCCCAGTATCATCCAAGAACCATTCAAATTACTGCGAAATATGAAATAGTCAAAGTTTTAGTTACGGTATCCCCATTACTAAATAGTTTCCTGCTATTGTCTCACTTATGATATATAGTTAACATTAAATTTAATGTAAATATTTGTACTAAAATTTGGAACTATTTTCATTTGTCGGCTCTGGTAAAGACACCGTGCTTTGTACCAGCAAAGCGCGGCGTTAAGTTCCGCTATTCCCACGTTAAAAAAAAACACAAAATATTTAATCATATTTTTTTCAACTTTCATTATGAAACTTATTAGATATATTCCTTAGTCCTTCTATATGTTCTCTAAGAACACGAGCATCACGTGGAAACTTTTGTAAAACAAGTATATCTCTTTATCCTTTTTATGTTACATACTTAAAGAGCGATCTGACCTTCAATTTTTTATATCAAAAAATGTTTATGATGATAATGATAAGGTTATCGTGGCGTAGAGTGATCTTTTAACTTTACAGGTGATAGCAGTAGGTTTGATTTTCACTCGGATTTCGTTGCCATTTATTTTTGTATAAATTTAAATTAAATGTAAGTGTATGTGTCTCTGTTTGTGTATGTGAGTGTGTGACTACTCAAAATATAAATAGCTATAATATTTATAAGAATTTTTCAAAAGCTATTCTTCTTTCAAGTTTATAGAGCGAAACGAGTTGTGATACATTAGTGCGAAGCGATTTATTTTTTTTTTATGGGAAGGACAAGGTAAACAAGCGGTCGGGTCACCTGATGATAAGTGACGCCCACGGCCCTGTGTAACAGCAAAGGTGTCACAAGAGCGTTGCCGTCCTTTAAAGTGGACGATTGCTGATTTAAAAGTAGAGCAAGGGAAGGATGAAATATAAGAGTAACTATAGAGGTTACAATTGAATTTTTCAGATAAACAATAATTCTTCTATGAATAAATTTAAATAACACTATCTATTTTTCGATAAAACTCTTTCATTACCGACTGACTGACTGTCAACACAGATACCTGAAATTTGCTTTATTGGATTCTTGACAACTACAAAGGAGCAATAACAGAAGATTTCCTAAATTCAAACGGAAACGAATAGAGCAAGAGTGAGAACTTACGTATATATTTACACGTAAAACCTATCACTGATTTATATTTCTCTTGACCAGATCTTGCACTTCTCTAGCCGTTGCGACTCGTAAACTAGACTTTAATGCATGAACAACGATCTACAAATATAAAAGTATGGAGAAGACATTTTACTAAGAAGTTAATTTGAATCTATATTCAGAAAATGTATTTAAAATTGTAATGTATTCTTAATTATAAAATTAATTGATTGAAATTATAATAATTAAATTAAACAATAATAGTTGAATTATAAGATAATATTTAATTTGATTGAAATTATTTAATAATAAAATATAAACAACAATTTAAAAATTAGTAAATTATATTGCAGTGATTGGAATATGTATTATAAATTAAAAATTTAAATGTTAATTGTAATTACGTAATTACTTTTTACTTGTAATTGGATTGAATAATAAACTAAGTTGTTACTAACATAGGTATAAGGAAAATGTAACTAAAACAATGGGCCAAAGATGCTTAAATAAATAAATTTATTATTATTATTAGTATGATAGAACAAGACCGTCGTTGCGCAGACGCACAGTGACTGCTTGTAAACAAGACAGTGTGTGTGAAAGAAATAGAGACTGGACATTATGTTATCTAGAGACATTGTATAAGAACAATTATAACTTAAGTGGCAATTTAATACGAACGTATTTAAAATTTTCAAAAAAATATGCAGTTATTCTTATAATTAAAAGAAAAAAAAAGTTTACCGCCGCAGAGTTTTGTAATACTAATTTCAGTTAGAATCTCTAACAAACCTTAAAAATCAATACGTTATTTTCATTTAAATAGCAAAAAATATATATATTAATTTAATTTTCAACGAAAATTTCACTTTCTAGCTCTACGTATCTACGTTGACCACGTACACAATCCCTGGCCGCTATCTGAGAAGGGTTAAAGGCATACCTATGTAAGCCCTTTAAGATGTTATACGAGGCAAATAGCTATTACCTTTCCTTGTTCAAGCTATTATGGTGATATCAGACGCTATCTTTAGGCACGTGTGGAGATATACTTATTTTGGTACATAGAAGGTATAAGTATGAAGACATTACCGACGTTTTGGCGTAACTTATGAAATTTTTCATTAGAATAAATCGTTCTCTGTATGAAATCTCTATAGCGTAGCGAAACCTAACGCCGCCAATTGTCATGTAAGAGAACTTTATATAAATAAGTACAGTATTCATTTTAGAAAAATATAAGTATAATTATTTCATTTATTTGTATATAATCTGATATATATTATATATCAGATTATATACAAATAAACGAAATAATTGTACTTATTTGTCTAATTAGATAATTTGTAATGTTACCACCTCTACATAGCTCAATATGTGTGTATATCCAAATAAAATTTTCAAGAAATACATTTTAAATTTAAAGCAAATAATTCCAGTATAATATATTAAGAAATTCTTATAACATTACTTTGTAGCTGGTAGAGCTAGTACCTGTAGCCCAATACATCAATCTCGGATGCCAGGGTCCCGCTGGCGTACAAAATCGACGAGTGCCGTTACTGAAATATAGACGCAATAAACATCCTACCTACCGACAATGTGATGTATGTTATAGTCCAAGATGCAGCTGAGATTTTGATCATGTTAATTGTATAGAAAAAGTTATATCTCTGGTGTGGAGTAGGTAATTGTCAGGTTGACGTCTACTTTGTACATTATATTACGTAAATTATTGCTGGAAGTTGGAAATAAGTACTTATTGGTAAACAAGAATAATAATTTTAATAATTATTATTATGACGATAGAAATTACGTCTATGTACATTATACTAATTTTGAGTAATAACAATGAAAATTTATTAAAGATTTTGTGAACTGATGAACACAGATGTTAAGGGCTTACTTACAAACGTACAGACTATGTGTTAAATATTTGGAAATTATATAGAAAACTACCTATAAACATTTACGTAATAAACTATGATTATTTTAGAATTATTTTTTATATCATTTCCATATCTTTTAAAATTATAAATTAAAATACATTATAAACTAAAAAAAAGAGAAAATGTAAATAAAACGTCGAAAGAAGCCTACACTCTTTATGCCCTGATGCCTCCAATAGATGGGACTGTTGTGTAAGGAAGACGCTATTGTGAATTATTGGGCAGATATCGACGATACGTAACTGAGGGTCCGATAATAAAACATACCGCTTACATGCCCTGATAAAATATAAGTAAAGGCGTATCGCGGATACAAAATATAATCCGTATACTTACAACTATTTTAGTGTGTATTGAATTTTTATGTGATTATTTAGAGCGGCTTTTACTAGAGACATCTAGTTCTTTTCTTGTTCAATAACTTTGATATGATATACATTCAACTTTTAAGTTGAGTAATTTTTTACGTAACAGATAACTTATGTATACATTTAACAACTTACAATGTGTTTAGAGACCTCGCGATTAGTTAATTGTAAATAATCTTGCGCAAAACTTTTAAATTTGATCGTTAATGCATTTTTCCATTGAATGCCACGTAGTCTTTTCTTTGAGAGTTCTTTACCCTTAAAGCCACAGTTCTGACAGACGGA
>JAZFAU010001010.1:0-28178 GCA_037178615.1 Dione vanillae
TGGGATGTTTCCCAAAAGCATTTTAATGGTAGACTGAGAATTCTAGAACTTTCTGAGAAATAAACTTACTAATTGAGAAGTTTCAACGTGGAACAGTGAAAAAACAAGTGAAACATGACAGTTAAGATTCGGTGGAGTGTAATGAGCCTGTTTTATAATAAAATGATGTCTTTTTTTAATTCAATCATATGGAATGGGAAAGATATTATTTTTTGTTACCTTTTCCCAGTTATTGTTAATTGTTCATTTTTTAAATGAAAGGGTGAAGTTACTTGTAAATGAATTTATCGTAATCGTTCATCATCATTCAATTATAAATATTTACTTGAAAAAAAAATTAAAATCTAGTGAAGTGTGATGTGAATTTAAATTTATGAGGCTTTTACTTTTATTTATACTATTTTAAGAAACTAAACTGGAAATGCCCTATTAATTTCAAATGAGCTTCGAATTTTAATTTTCTTATACCTTTTTGATCGCGTTAAAGACTAATAAAATAGTTTTTATACTTATTTTTTAAAGACTACAGACTACTATACTACATTAACAAGTATATCAAAATATATAAATATTTTGGTGGCCCAATAGCTCGTTTACCTTTCTTTGACATTAAAATAAATAGATAAAATTCTATAAATCATCATAAACTTATCAATGAATATTATTTAAAGAATTTACTTTATAACCTATGTCCTATATCATAATAAATCATGAGAGAAACTGGGGAAAGAACTTCTAACAATGATGTATAGTCGTATATATTTTATGGAACGGCAAAGAATATGCTGGTATATTGTTCGGAGTTAGTGAAAAATGGAACGTTTAGTGATTAGTGTACTTTTCTATCTTGTCTTGTCTTTTCTTTTTTAATCTTTAAACTTTATCTCGTGTATACCAAGGTAGACAGAGTGAGCCGCAGGAATTTATATTAAAACTTGGTCCGCCGGTTCCCACCTTTCAAAGCATTGCGCGTTGAGTAGCGGAACTCAACGCCAAGCTTACCTAGTTGTCAGTGTAAAGATAATGGAAGTAAGGTTATCCATTCCCTCTGAGTATAAGTCGAGTCCATAAGCCGTCACGTTTACAGCCAACCACCGCGTATGTGCGCTACGATGGTCCTCTTTATTTTCAATGAAGACTTTTACTTGTATTGAATAATTTTGTTTGATTTACTTCAAGCCTTTACCTGTACTGCAAACTAAGCGCAATCTAGTGTTAAGATCTATTAGTCAGTCAAACTAATTTTTACTTTCCACTTTAAGTTGAAATATAACGTTTCTGTTCTGACGATGGAATTCAGTTACATGTCATAGTTATCGTACATCAACATATCATAGTTAATTAAAAAAATATATTTAATATGCCAATTAACATGATAAAAATAAAAAGTTAACAATTTTTTTTATATGGCATTTATATAAACTAAATTACCTCACTAAAACACTTTGATTCTATTTATTCCAGAAATATACTCTATATTTTTTATTTCACTGGACGTATAAAAGTATTAGTCTAGTTAAAGGATTTAAATAACGGCTATCTTTTCATATTTGTCAAGCAGTAAGCCCAAGGCGCTCTAGAGGGACCTGCTCGATGAGTTTTGGGGCAAAGTTTATTTAAGATTTTCGATATCTTACTCTATTTAGTATCAAGCCACGGTAGCACTGTAGAATAGCGTCTGATGATATACGCAATGGTTGTGGATTCCATCTATTATAATAAATATTTTAAATTTTTACTCTTGTGAAAATATGTCACAAATCCGGTAATGTCACAAATTATGGTAGCAACATTAATAATGCATTATATATATATATATATATATATATATATTTCGTAAGCGTTTTCTTCGTTAAACAATTTATATACGTTGTCGTAATCTTTAATATTTTGTTATAGTAATTTAGATATTTATATTCAAAGAATTATGTAGGTATTTCATTTAATTTATTTTTTGAATTAATAACCGTGGTGGGTCATGTAGCGTTTGCCTATAAACGCAACGATTTGTGGGTTTGATTTAAAATTGACCATTTTTTATATTCTGGCAAAGCGGTGTTAAATTCCGCCAATCAATACGTAATACCTCGAGAGTGAAAGTTCCTGTAGTTCCCTTAGTTAGCGTGAAACTAAAAACTTCTTTTTATATTAAAGAAATTGATTTTTTATTTTTGCAGAAAAGTTACACTTTAGTACAGTATTTAAACATAGATGAAATTTTGGGATATGTAGAGTTGTATAATCTTTTTTATATTATTTTGTAAATTATATACTTATTCTACATTTTAAGTATGATTAAAAAGTCAATCTGATTATTTTCATCAATTAGACCTTTAGTGTCTTGTCACATAGTCCCGATGCATTTTTTCCCTCCTATAAGTTAGATGTTATACGAAAGCAGCATATATTTTAAAATCAAAGTGATATACTTACTAATATTTAACAAGTTTTTAAGACATTGTTGAATGTCAACGTCACGTATTTTCGTGTCAGAATTTTGAAATGGAAAACATCACTCTGTTTGCTTTTATAAATTGTAAAACAAAGTAGACAATTATACAGAAACAAGCCAGTATTTTATACTGCAGTAGTTCAATAGTATTTAAATCAGGAGCAAATGCGAGCCAAGCCATTATTTCAATTACGACGTCCTCTTATTTTCAGTTAAAGCAGTTTGTTCATGGCCAGCAAGATTGTATCGCTCGTTATCTCATTAAAATTTAATTACACTACGTTTAATTATAAAATATGGACATTTCTTGTCGTACTTGTATGATATAAACTGCATTAAAAATATAATTGGCCCTAAATTCAAGGCTGTATTTCGTATTACCAGGACAAGACAAATATTTTTGTACCCTTAGGTAGGAATACAACCTACAATAGTCACGTCTACTGTCAGTCTCAAAAGTTTTGTCTTTAAACAAAAAAAGATTTTAAACTGTACCATCCCTAAAAGTATTAGGCTAAATAAACCAAGCGCATGTGTGCAGGAAATCTACTAGTTTACTTTTTGGTAAATATAAAAATTATACCGTATTGCAAATGCTAATACCAAAATTTACAGATTGATTAACTTCAAAAGACGACATGCTTCCCGTAATTTTAAATACAACTTTCGAGGATGTACACAAATAAAACTTTTTCACCAGCCGTGACCACAACAAAAGATTTTTTAGGCGACATTAAAACTTGTACGTTACCAAGTTGGGATGATTCAAAAGCATTTTAATGGTAGACTGAGAATTCTAGAACTTTCTGAGAAATAAACTTACTAATTGAGAAGTTTCAACGTGGAACAGTGAAAAAACAAGTGAAACATGACAGTTAAGATTCGGTGGAGTGTAATGAGCCTGTTTTATAATAAAATGATGTCTTTTTTTAATTCAATCATATGGAATGGGAAAGATATTATTTTTTGTTACCTTTTCCCAGTTATTGTTAATTGTTCATTTTTTAAATGAAAGGGTGAAGTTACTTGTAAATGAATTTATCGTAATCGTTCATCATCATTCAATTATAAATATTTACTTGAAAAAAAAATTAAAATCTAGTGAAGTGTGATGTGAATTTAAATTTATGAGGCTTTTACTTTTATTTATACTATTTTAAGAAACTAAACTGGAAATGCCCTATTAATTTCAAATGAGCTTCGAATTTTAATTTTCTTATACCTTTTTGATCGCGTTAAAGACTAATAAAATAGTTTTTATACTTATTTTTTAAAGACTACAGACTACTATACTACATTAACAAGTATATCAAAATATATAAATATTTTGGTGGCCCAATAGCTCGTTTACCTTTCTTTGACATTAAAATAAATAGATAAAATTCTATAAATCATCATAAACTTATCAATGAATATTATTTAAAGAATTTACTTTATAACCTATGTCCTATATCATAATAAATCATGAGAGAAACTGGGGAAAGAACTTCTAACAATGATGTATAGTCGTATATATTTTATGGAACGGCAAAGAATATGCTGGTATATTGTTCGGAGTTAGTGAAAAATGGAACGTTTAGTGATTAGTGTACTTTTCTATCTTGTCTTGTCTTTTCTTTTTTAATCTTTAAACTTTATCTCGTGTATACCAAGGTAGACAGAGTGAGCCGCAGGAATTTATATTAAAACTTGGTCCGCCGGTTCCCACCTTTCAAAGCATTGCGCGTTGAGTAGCGGAACTCAACGCCAAGCTTACCTAGTTGTCAGTGTAAAGATAATGGAAGTAAGGTTATCCATTCCCTCTGAGTATAAGTCGAGTCCATAAGCCGTCACGTTTACAGCCAACCACCGCGTATGTGCGCTACGATGGTCCTCTTTATTTTCAATGAAGACTTTTACTTGTATTGAATAATTTTGTTTGATTTACTTCAAGCCTTTACCTGTACTGCAAACTAAGCGCAATCTAGTGTTAAGATCTATTAGTCAGTCAAACTAATTTTTACTTTCCACTTTAAGTTGAAATATAACGTTTCTGTTCTGACGATGGAATTCAGTTACATGTCATAGTTATCGTACATCAACATATCATAGTTAATTAAAAAAATATATTTAATATGCCAATTAACATGATAAAAATAAAAAGTTAACAATTTTTTTTATATGGCATTTATATAAACTAAATTACCTCACTAAAACACTTTGATTCTATTTATTCCAGAAATATACTCTATATTTTTTATTTCACTGGACGTATAAAAGTATTAGTCTAGTTAAAGGATTTAAATAACGGCTATCTTTTCATATTTGTCAAGCAGTAAGCCCAAGGCGCTCTAGAGGGACCTGCTCGATGAGTTTTGGGGCAAAGTTTATTTAAGATTTTCGATATCTTACTCTATTTAGTATCAAGCCACGGTAGCACTGTAGAATAGCGTCTGATGATATACGCAATGGTTGTGGATTCCATCTATTATAATAAATATTTTAAATTTTTACTCTTGTGAAAATATGTCACAAATCCGGTAATGTCACAAATTATGGTAGCAACATTAATAATGCATTATATATATATATATATATATATATATATATATTATATATATATATATATATATATATATATATATATATATATATATATATATATATATATATATATATATATATATATATATATATATATATATATATATATATATATATATATATATATATATATATATATATATATATATATATATATATATATATATATATATATATATATATATATGCATTATTAATATTGCTACCAACAGTAACTCAAAATCATAGAAAAATAAGTTCTAAAGCCAAATGTATATATTCAAGATATCACCTACTAAGAATAATATGTGGAATATCCAAAAAGTAATAAGAATTCTGCAACCGAAGAGTCATATAGTTCAAAAAGTAAGCAGTTTATGAAAACATAAATTGTAACAGTTTCATAGTCTTATTTAAGGTCCGTATGCCCTAAGTCATAAGGGCGATATTTTGTAACATACTATATTTGTTAGGGACGATAACGTCTGAAAGTAGTACTGTAGCTACGAATACTTTATTACAGGCGTGTGTTGTTCTTAAGAAACATTGTAGTTTAAACTAGTGTGGATATTATATGGTGCTTGGTTCTTTATTTTACCTTATGTTATTTTTTTTAAGTATACCAACAATGAAATATTAATTTCTTTGAAAATTGATTGAATGGGTTGGTGAAAGTTTTAGTCTTATAGCCATTCTTTATTTTCATTCATAATTATTCTATAATAACGCTATTCAAAAGGATGATGCCTTTAAACTTAAATAAATATAAATTGCTGATCAGCAAGGTGGTCTGTTCCTTTTTTCTCTTTTCATAGTCGCTATCTGCATATAACAATATCATATAAGTATTTATGGAACAGAAAAAAATATTTGTTGGTAAGTCAAAAATTATTTTGTGTGATACTGTACATTGTCACTATATTCTCATGAAATAAAAAATAAAGTTTTGTTAATAAAAAAGCTTTCTGTTATAATAATAAAGCAAATAATGTAAATTGAATGTACTATCAAAAACACAGTATCAAACACACTGAAGACGTAAAAACCATGAGGACTCTCCGGAGAGCATCTATAAAGAGGCTAATGACAGTGGACGAGGCAAAAGAGGTATACAGGGATCGGAGTATTTGGCACTGCGTTTTCTCTGACTTACCCGCTAGATAAAGCGTGAAGATATGTAAGAATCCATATAAGTCTAAAATATATTTATTATCAACTTAATAGTTATTTAAAATACTCACCTCTACCCTCTTATCCCTTTTAATAACATTTGTTAGCACTGTAGTAAAAATGCAGTAAATTAGAGAATTACAGAAGACAGTACATTTTCCCATAATCTCTTAAATACTCTACTCTACTCTCTTAAATACGAATTTAACTAAAACATTACTTGGTCAAAGTTTTCTTCCTATTCTTGATTATGCTGGCTCATGTTACTTACCTCAACAACTACTAAATAAGTTTTAATGGATGCAAAAGCTAGTAATACGATCACGTAACACAATACTGTTCTCATCTGAAATGGCCGCCATTGCACGTATTACTTTAACAGGATATTCTTATTTATATGATGATTGATAACATATTATATGCAAATATAAAATATTATATAACGTTTTTTCTTCGAAATACATATATTGTTATGCAAATAATAAAGTTTATAAGGTTAATAAGACCATATTTAATACTATATAGAAGTAGTTAATAATTACGAATATTAAACGGTTTCTATAACATATATTTAACTTTAAGTAAAGTACTAACCACTGAGAATGGTATAGACCGCGGGGAATGGATTAGTCAAAGTTGGAAAGCGTACTGGCAAAGAAATCAGAATAATGCCAATAAGTAAAGGAAAAGGAGTCAATCAATTACCGTTACCGTTTTTTTTTCAGTTTCAGAATAGTTTCATTTCTGAAAAAGAGCATATAATAATCTGAATATGTTCAACACAGAAGTCGAAGAACAGGAGGTCGAGGGTAGGCGTGAATAAGTAAACAGCTGATTTTTGAGCTCTTAATCTATTATTTTATTTTATTACATTTACAAACATTTTAAAGTGACCTATGTGCTTTTAAATTATTTAACCTACCGCTAGTATATTCCTATAATAATTTCACTTTGAACAAATTCTGCAAACAAACATGGATGCAATTAAGGAGTCTATTACGGCTATGGCCGAGATGTTTGACGCCAGAATGAGTGAATTCCAACAGGATCTGAACAAAACATCGTCCCCAACTACGATTACGACCTTAGCAGCGGATTTTAATTCATTTAAATGCTTTATTCATGCAGCACTGACTACGTTACAAAAACAGGTGGAACTCCTTACTCGTAATGTCGACCGTATGGAGATGTCTAGGAGACGTAAAGCACTACTTCTTCACGGTATTGATGAGAAGAGATCTGAAGACGTTGCTACTGTTGTTACTAATTTAGTAGTGAATAACCTTGACGTGACTGAGTTTACCTCTTCGGACATTAAAACAGCTTATCGTTTAGGCAGTTCTCATGGAGATAAACCTAGACCTATCGTGGTGAAATTTTCAAGTTCGCAAGTGCGCCACAGTGTTTGGTCTGCGAAGACTAAGTTCAAGGGTTCAGGTATCACAGTTTCAGAATTTTTGACCAAAAGCCGGCATGAGGTATTTATGCTCGCCAGACAACGCTATGGCGTGGGGAAGTGTTGGACGAGTAATGGCTCGATAAATGTTATTGCCCCCAATGGTTTACGCTATCGTGTTGAGTGCATGGCGGAACTTCAGTGTGTACCCGTCGCGCCATCGAAGTCACCATCTGTAGTGTTGGATCAGAAGACCGCTGCAGCTCCAATTAGTACCATTAATAAAACCGTCCAAAGATGTAAGCGAGTGGTAAAGAAATAAGTGATTGGCTCAACTTAAATTAATTTTCGTAGCTGATTTTTTTTTTTTTTTCTTTTTTGTTTATTCAGTTCGTTTTCTTTTTCAATTTTTCTCCGTTTTATTATTATTTTCATATATATTATACCTTATATTTATTTTTTTAACTCAATAAGTTATTTATATTATATCTAAATGTGATTTGCTTACAATAAATGTTTACATCTGCCTATGCTTGTCTATGACATTTAATCTGACAGATTATAAATAGTGTTAATTGCATTGGATGGTTGGCTTTTATCACTTAGTTTAAAAAATGAATTTATTTATTTATTTATTTTTTCTTTTGTCTACATTGTGTCATGTTTGTTTTATTTTGTTGTTTTTTTTTACTTTTTTTGTTGTCCTAGTTATATTTGTACAATATTTTTAATAATTTTATTATCTCGCTTCTCTGTATTTTTGTTTATATGTATTTAAATACTCTTGTGTCCTCTTTATGTTACTAGCGGGTGGTTTAGCAAAATTGAAATTCATTAAACCATTGCTATCTTTTTTATCTATTACTTTTTATATATATATATATATATATATATATATATATATATATATATATATATATATATATATATATATATATATATATATATATATATATATATATATATATATATATATATATATATATATATATATATATATATATATATATATATATATATATATATATATATATATATATATATATATATATATATATATATATATATATATATATATATATATTTTATTTATATATTTTTATTTACTTATATATATATTTTTTTTATATATATTGTATATTCGCTATTTATTTTTATATAACATATATATATATGTTATTATGGCAACCTACAGTGACTCTTGTGATGATTCTTTTACCTCTTTTCGGCGATTTCTGATGGATTGAGCAGTAATGACAGTTTTCTAAGTATTCCTACACTTAATGAAACACTAGATTCAACCTTCTCAGACGTACTGAAAAATTTTAATATAATTCACTTAAACGCACAGAGTATTCCTGCACACTTTCCAGATTTTTTATCCTCTTTCAATAATAAAAATATACACGCTATTTTAGTTTCAGAGACATGGTTAAAATCTTGCCTGCCTTCGGCTTCTTACTCGCTCCCTGGGTTTCAACTGATCCGTAATGATCGTATTGGCCGTTTAGGAGGTGGCGTTGCCATTTATCTACGCTCACACATTCCTTACAGCTTAATAGATATCTCCAAAGTTGATCCTAGCGGTGGACCCGAACACCTCTTCATTGAGGTGTGTTTTACACACTCTAAAATCCTTCTTGGTGTCTACTATAATCCGAGCCTAACGTTCTATTATTTTTTATCATTTGAAACCTTGATGGAGACGTATAAGCATTCATATAATCACACAATTAAAATGTATTACTTCAACACATGTACTTTGAAAAACAATCATCGTTCTGCCCGCCTAAAGTCTATAGTTGACGGTGCGAACTTACATATTCTCCCCTTATTTGCAACCCATAATTTTCCAAATTGCGTTCCCTCGTTGCTGGATCTTATGATTGTTTCTTCTGCTGACCTTGTTGAAAAGCATGGCCAATATCCAGCCTTGGCATTCTCGTACCACGATCTTATATTTTTATCTTATAAAGTCAAACCCCCTAAAGCTAAATCAAGAATCCTTCTGCAACGTAATTTTAATGGAATCGATATAAATTGCTTGCGTGAGGACGCAGCTGCTATCGATTGGTCCAGTGTGCTTAATTGCACGACATCTGATGACCAGCTGGAAATTTTTAATTTACATATTTTAAAATTGTATGATCATCACGCACCACTACGTCCCGTGCGAATGAAACATCTCCCTGCACCTTGGCTAACTGATGATATTAAAAAATTTCAACATAAAAGAAATATTGCTAAAATGAAACTTAAAGTTAACCCTAACAGTATTAATCGTCACAATTATGTTAAGGCGCGAAATCGCTGCAATATGATGTGTAGAGATAACCAACGACGCCATATATATAAGTCTGTTATAGAAGAAAAAGACTCTGGCAAAGTCTGGAATTTTCTCAATTCTATAGGAGTTGGTAAAGCGCAAAGATACGTAAATCCTCAAGATGTCAATTTAAATGAACTCAATAAACACTTCTCTGCTTCTAGTGTCATTGAAGACACAACAAAATTATCTACCATCAATCATCTCAATGCTGTATCCACTCCTAACGCTCCTAATTTTTTCTTTAGTCTATTTGCAGAAAGTGATGTTAAGAAGACCATTATATCCGTCAATTCCAATGCTGTTGGCGCTGACGGCATTTGCCGTAAGATGATCATTCCAATCCTGGATATCTTACTACCTGTTATCACGCATATATTTAACCATTCTATCACACATAAGCAATTTCCCTCAATATGGAAAGATGCTCAAATAATTCCTATACCTAAGAAGCTTAAACCTACAGACTTATCTGATTATCGCCCTATTTCTATCCTTCCGTTTTTGTCCAAAGTCCTTGAGCGGTTAATTCAAAATCAACTGTCACAATTTCTTTATCACCACAACCTTATGAATCCTTTCCAATCTGGTTTCCGTCCTGGTCACAGCACGACAACAGCGTTGGTTAAAGTCACTGATGACATCCGCAAAGGCATGGATATGCATCAAGTCACAGTGTTAGCATTGCTTGACTTCAGCAATGCATTTGGCTCTGTTGACTTTGAGATCATGCTTGCATCTCTAAGGTCTCTTAACATATCTCCTGATGCAATTGACTGGTTTCATGAATACCTGTATGGACGACGGCAACGCTTAAGGATACAAGATTCCTATTCTGATTGGTCTTCAGTCATTGCTGGCGTTCCTCAGGGTGGCGTGTTGTCTCCTCTGTTATTTTCAGTTTTTATAAATACTATTTCTAACGATATTTCTTCTTTCTACCATCTATATGCAGACGATCTACAAATTTACAACCAAGCTGATCTACTGAGTTTAACTGCTGCAATCAAGGATATTAACAATAGCTTACGGAATATATCCACTTGGTGTAAATCATTTGGTCTGCATCTTAACTCAAAAAAAACTCAACTGATTTTAATAGGTAGTTCTAAACTTATATCAAAAATAGATGATTCGACTTTACCGCCAGTATTTCTTAATAATGACTCCTTACCATATAGTAAAACGGTAAAAGATCTTGGAATCACTTTGGACAACCATATGTCATGGGATTCACAGGTAAGTGAGGTAAGTAGAAAGATCTTTGCGTCATTAGGATCTCTTAAACGCATGCGTAATTTTCTTCCGGTACCAACTAAAATTTCGTTAGCAAATACTCTCCTTTTACCGATTCTTGATTATGCTGACATATGCTACCCTGACCTAAGAGAGGACCAATTAGATAAACTTGAGCGCCTTCAAAATTTATGTATTCGCTTCATATTTGGTTTACGCAAATATGATCATATATCAGATTTTCGTAAGAAACTCAAGTGGCTCCCGATCCGCCTTCGCAGGAATACTCATATACTTCATCTTCTTTACTGTATTCTGTTCAATCCAATTTCTCCTCCATATCTTAAAGAACGTTTCCAATTTTTGGGCGAGTCACATTCTCGGTGTCTTCGCTCGAAACGTAACCTCTCCTTAAAAATTCCTTCCCATGCCTCTTCCTTTTATAGTTGCTCCTTTACCACAACTGCCTGTCGGTTATGGAACTCCCTTCCCCTCGATATTAGAAATGCCAAAACATTTTTAATTTTTAAGCGTCGCTTAAAGAAACACTACCTGTCACTTTGATTAATTTATTTTACTTTATTTTATACAGCACGCATATTTTTGTGTTTTGATATTTTATTGCGTAATACTTATTCTCATTTAATAATGTGATAATTTTATATGTAAGTGTATGTGTGTGTATATGTGTATGTATATGTAGGTATATATGTTTGTATGTATGTGTATGTATATATATGTATATGTGTGTATGTATATGTATATATATGTATGTGTATATATGTATATATATATGTATGTATGTATGTATATGTATATATGTGTATGTGTGTGTATATGTATGTATGTATATGTTTGTTTGTATGCACATATTTATGTATATTTTATACACTATTTAAATATTACTTGCACCCCATCCCTACTTCAATTTTGCTATTTCCTCTGCATTAAGGTTGCCTGGCAGAGATTGCTATTTAGCAATAAGGTCGCCTTTTGTACCAACGTATGTTCTCATTTTGTAATTTCTGTATATATTATTGGGTGTACAATAAAGAATTTTTATTATTATTATTATTAAGTCTGTCAGTGGTTTATATATGAAAAATTTACATATAGATTGAGTAATTTCGCATTTAACTTTTATGTTTTTGAAAATATATTGTTTAAGTAATTATTTTAATATTTTTTTACTTTACCCTCCAATAAACTGATTGCTTTTTGAAAGTTCACTTCACTCCACTTTTTTACGATTTTGTCGATTTTCTACTCTTTTTTAGAACATAAATCTTAGCGAATTTCTTTTTGTTGTGCATTTGTGTAGAAAATGGAAAGCACAGTGTCAACAAACTCGTAGGTTGTGGAAATAAGAAACAGTGATATAATGCCACGATGGTATCAATTAAATGTTTTAACCTAAATGATAAAATCGAATAGAATTTCACAATTGCATTCAAATAAGCTCGTATGAGTATATTCAAACTTTACAGAACAACTGCTTAATCTGAATAGCAAGTACTTTTCAAGCAATTCAAGGCGGAATATCGAATACTCTAATACCATGTGTTTCCATGTACGACCGAGTTGGATGAATAGATTTCGAATTATTCATCTACTATAATATTTAGCTTCACGCTTTATCCCGCACATGGCAGGGTAGGCAGAGGGAACTGCAGGAACCATAAGAACCTAGTGTTAAGACACTCCGTTACTTAGTCACTGCTTACTCCGTCCCCACTTTCCGCCGTTTTCGAGGCATTGCGTGTTGAGTGGCGGAACTCAACGCCGCGCTTTGCCTTAGATGCCAGAGCGAAGAAAATGGAAATAGAAAAATCCATCTTCTCCGACTGGGGATCGAACCCAGTAACCGTCGCGTTACAGGCAGACGTTACGCCTCTGCGCCACGACGGTCCTCAATATATATTTAATGAATGGTCCACTTTTGAGCGGGCAGAAATCTGCTTAGTTTAGTTTTATTTTTAGATCCATTTTTTATATATATATGTATATATATATATATATATATATATATATATATATATATATATATATATATATATATATATATATATATATATATATATATATATATATATATATATATATATATATATATATATATATATATATATATATATATATATATATATATATATATATATATATATATATATATAACTCTGAAATTTCTTTCTTTTTTCGTTCTTTGATGATAATTTAATTTTGTTTAATCATTTAGCATTAAACCTTAATGATATTTAATCGAAAATAAAATATAAACAAATAATGGGATTACTAGGTAAAGTTACTTTTTGTAATAATAATAAAAAAAAATTTGAATCATTCTTTATTGTACGACCCTTAATCTTACGATACTATCTTTGCTTTATGTTTAGTTTATTATTATTTATAAACTTCATAGAAATTATATGAATATATAATTTCTTCCTCATTTAAATATATATCAAATTGATTCAATCATTTTCATTTTTCTGCTCCGACAATACAAATTCGATTCTGTGAGATCGGAATATATTGGAACTATATTTTTCTAATATAGATAATTTATATGTAAAGCGTAAATCTGAAAAAATCTATATATCAGGACGTCTAGTAAAGCCATCAAATTTATTGTTTTCCCTGCAATGGAACAAAAAAAATTCATATCGACTTTTGATGGACAGCCGCGCCAATGGGTTGTTATTGATCTACCAATCAATTTGTAAGCTTCGTACAGCATGTCCTATAAAAACCAAACATAATATTTTTTTCTTTATTTTTAACTGAAAACCTCTTTTGATTGCATTTCCGATTGGTCAATATAGTGTATGAGAAGAATATAGTAACCAAAAGTAAGGATAGGCCATAGTTGCACAATTTTTAGTATATTCTCTTGAAACGTTTATAATTTCTTACAATCTATTTTTATTTATAAATCAGACGACGATTCTTAACATTATAATTTAAGAATTAGGAGTTAAGAATGTCTTGAAAAAAGAGACTAGTCTTAGACGAAAAACACTTTAAAAGCAATGAAATCATGTCATTCGGACAAATATAAATTTTAATAAAATATTCAAATTCAATATATCCGGCACATGTGTATTGTGTAGAAAATGGAAAGCACAGTGTCAACAAACTCGTAGGTTGTGGAAATAAGAAACAGTGATATAATGCCACGATGGTATCAATTAAATGTTTTAACCTAAATGATAAAATCGAATAGAATTTCACAATTGCATTCAAATAAGCTCGTATGAGTATATTCAAACTTTACAGAACAACTGCTTAATCTGAATAGCAAGTACTTTTCAAGCAATTCAAGGCGGAATATCGAATACTCTAATACCATGTGTTTCCATGTACGACCGAGTTGGATGAATAGATTTCGAATTATTCATCTACTATAATATTTAATGAATGGTCCACTTTTGAGCGGGCAGAAATCTGCTTAGTTTAGTTTTATTTTTAGATCCATTTTTTATATATATATATATGTATATATATATATATATATATATATATATATATATATATATATATATATATATATATATATATATATATATATATATATATATATATATATATATATATATATATATATATATATATATATATATATATATATATATATATATATATATATATATATATATATATATATATATATATATATAACTCTGAAATTTCTTTCTTTTTTCGTTCTTTGATGATAATTTAATTTTGTTTAATCATTTAGCATTAAACCTTAATGATATTTAATCGAAAATAAAATATAAACAAATAATGGGATTACTAGGTAAAGTTACTTTTTGTAATAATAATAAAAAAAAATTTGAATCATTCTTTATTGTACGACCCTTAATCTTACGATACTATCTTTGCTTTATGTTTAGTTTATTATTATTTATAAACTTCATAGAAATTATATGAATATATAATTTCTTCCTCATTTAAATATATATCAAATTGATTCAATCATTTTCATTTTTCTGCTCCGACAATACAGATTCGATTCTGTGAGATCAGAATATATTGGAACTATATTTTTCTAATATAGATAATTTATATGTAAAGCGTAAATCTGAAAAAATCTATATATCAGGACGTCTAGTAAAGCCATCAAATTTATTGTTTTCCCTGCAATGGAACAAAAAAAATTCATATCGACTTTTGATGGACAGCCGCGCCAATGGGTTGTTATTGATCTACCAATCAATTTGTAAGCTTCGTACAGCATGTCCTATAAAAACCAAACATAATATTTTTTTCTTTATTTTTAACTGAAAACCTCTTTTGATTGCATTTCCGATTGGTCAATATAGTGTATGAGAAGAATATAGTAACAAAAAGTAAGGATAGGGCATAGTTGCACAATTTTTAGTATATTCTCTTGAAACGTTTATAATTTCTTACAATCTATTTTTATTTATAAATCAGACGACGATTCTTAACATTATAATTTAAGAATTAGGAGTTAAGAATGTCTTGAAAAAAGAGACTAGTCTTAGACGAAAAACACTTTAAAAGCAATGAAATCATGTCATTCGGACAAATATAAATTTTAATAAAATATTCAAATTCAATATATCCGGCACATGTGTATTGTGTCTATATGTATAAATTAAGGGCTTGTGTGGAATAGACTCGATTAACTGAAAGTTGACATTTGGTTTGTCAATACATCACATGTGTTACTTCCGCTGATAAGCTTTGTAGTCCAATTAACGATTTTGCTGCACATTTTAAACGCGAATAATATGAGGGTTATTGATTAACAGTTTTCTAACTTTCAAAATATTTTTTTCTTTCAATTTTTTAATTCTGCATAAAACATTTAACTTTGCATTAAAATACTTACCGCCCAAACTTGACACCGCGCTGTGTCTTCCTAGAATGTCTTTCCTTTATTGATTGAGTTATCCCTATTAGCAATATGAATTTTTGAGTTCAAACCCACAACCACATTCACCTTCATTCACAAATGTAAATAAGATATAAGTATAATATAATATAAGGAAACGTACAAAACAAAAGTAGTACTGAACCGAAGGTAATGTGGACTATATCGAAACTATTAATTATCTATTACCTATAGCCTTCCTCGACAAATAAAATAGTTTCTCAGATATCTTAATTTAATTATATAAGGGTAGATGAATATCTGCTCACTAGTTGTGTTTTGTTTAAGACATTATTATCTGTATTTTTGCTCTCTTTCGTCATATTTTTTAGTCGTGTATTTACATGGCATACGAGCAGATTTTATAAAGATATAGAAGATATTAAAATAGAGGGCCACAATGATGTCACTAGTAGACATAATAACTTTACGCAGTCATTTTTTATACTCGCCTGACTTTTAGTTCTTAAGTACTAAATCTTATTAGGTTAAGTTATATTATCTTCTTAATTTACAACTATTTCTAGCTTTGTTTAAAAAAACTGTTATTAAATCATCACTAAATATTCGGTTTTTGTTTATAAAAAAATACCTTCTGTTTTTAAACTTAGGCAATGCAAAAGGCATACTTAGCAAGCTTTAAACATTAAGCACGAGTTACTGAATGAAATGTACTGAAATTTAGGATTATTATACCACAGTCACCTATTTATATTACCTATTGTGAATGGAAGTCTCAATGGAATATCTGTGTAAGCTATACAGTGTAAAGAGATTTTCCAAATTTCCACGTCACCTGATTATCTGAATGAAATAAATGAATGATGCTTATTTAAACAATTATATTATTTGAACGTATTGTTCAAACGTGTAATAAGTTTATTTGGAGTTACTAAGATGGTTTTGATGTTTATTATATTATCTTTTTTTTTTTATGGAAAGGAAAAGGCAAACGAGCGATGGGGTCACTTGATGGTAAGTGATCACCGACGCCCACGGCCATGTGTAACAGCAGAGATGTTACAAGAGCGTTGTCGGCCTTTAAGGTGGATACCATCATAACGTGAATATTTATCATACCAAGAGTTTAAATTGGGACAATTTAAATGTAATTTTTCTCACATTTGCGGACCAAATCATCATGTTTAAAGGTGTACTATGATTTCTGTAGTATAATATTATTAAAGGAAAAATTTTTACAAGCAAGCTTTGAAATGGAGTAGGGAAAAGCACCTGTACCCTTTGGTGCAAACTAATAAATGTACAATTAGGCCTCTACCTACCTTGTCACGCGAGTCTTACCTATCTATATGTTAATTTTCTATGTAATATTTACTTGTAGACATTTCTTTCTCTGCTTTCCAAATTTTAGATATTGTGAGTTCATTAGTATATGTCATTTCGATTACGACTAGAAGTTGTTAAATTTAGCACTTTCATTTACTATTCTCAGTAATTCTCTTTCCATCTCCACCCTAATACCTATTTAGTTAACCCAAGCATTAGTGTCAAACAAAAATACCAACACTTTTACGTTTAAAATTAAAATAGCATCGATTCTACTATATAATTTAAATTAGATACAAATTCAACCGTCCATAATGAAGTAGGCTAATTGAAGCACTGTCAATAATTTATTTTGCAAACTTGCTACGCCCAGCTTTACCTTCACTAATAAACCTGTTTGTCCAATTAACAAGTTTAGCATTTGATGGAACTTTGTTTCGTTACCGGTAGGTTTTCAGTAAACATCAATAAAAAGTCCATTTAAATTACTAGTAGTGCCTATATTAAATTAAAAGCTTTTATTTTATAATATTATTAACAAATACTAATTGGATAATTACAAAATATTACTTTAACAAAATATTACTAGTTTCTTACTTGATTTTATAGTCAGACTGGGCTTTTTTAATTTAAATATTTACATTAAACATGAATTTCTATAAAGAATATAATAATTTGTTTAAGCTGCAAAATGTTGTGATATTTTTACTTTGTTATAAATTGGTAGTGTGAGAGAACCGAGTGTTTTAACACTAGGTTGTTGTTGTTTCTGCGGTTCAGGGTCGGAAAAATCGTGATGTGAGAAGGATTTGAAGTTATTTAAAACAGATTTATTATACTCTATTTTTAATATGGTGTGATATAAATATAATATTTTTAAAAAGAACCGAATGGTCTTTTAATATACAGACTTCTATTGTAAATTCAAAACCATTAACTAATTTTTGTTTAATTTTATTAATGCATTTATAAAATGTACAAATCATGAAAATAACACGATGGAAACGATGTATACACTTTGCCGCTGCAGAAAAGTTTATCGGTCTTACATTTAAGTCACATTTACAATTTTACACTTAATAATAATCTAATACACAACTATCCAGTCAGTTTTCCAGTCAAACGCTGTCTATCGACAAGACGGCGTCTATAAAATGTCAAATAAAACAAAAATTAGGGCAATAATTCTGTCATCATTTATTCATTGACCTTAATTACCTTTCACAATTCGAATGTAAACCGCTAGCTAACTACGTTCATTTTAATTTATTTGAATATTTAAATAAACTAGATATTACGTTGAGAGACGGCAATTTTGCGGTTTCGAGTTACACTATGAAATACTTTTTTTGATAGTGTACTATCAAAAATCAGACAGATATATATATATATATATATATATATATATATATATATATATATATATATATATATATATATATATATATATATATATATATATATATATATATATATATATATATATATATATATATATATATATATATATATATATATATATATATATATATATATATATATATATATATATATATATATATATATATATATATATATATACCCGAAGATGGATTTTTCTATTTCTATTTGTGTCTTAACACTAGGTTCTTTTGGTTCCTGCAGTTCCCTATGTTGTGTCTAAGCGTGAAGCTAAAAAGAAAAATCTATATATATACAGAAGATTTTATTTATTTGTTTTTAACTCTTCTTTTTCGTCAAACGCAAGCTGATACGATCCGTACTAAAGTTCGCTTGTATCTCGTCCGTAATCCTTTGTTTCGAACCTAAAACTTTTGACAGATAACAAAGTGAAGTTATAACAGCAAAAACATAAACGGAAGTTGATTTTACACAATGTGTATTGCCTTTTCATCGTGTGCATTTCCTTTTCGGTTATATGAAATGGAGGGTCCATAATTACTTGCAGCATTGGCGGTTATTTTTTTTATTTAACACCTTTCTTAAAGACATCACTAAAACACTTTAAAAAAATGACATTTTCTGAAGTAATATAAGTTGCATCCGCATAACCTTGAAGAAATTTATACTGTATTTTCAGGATTTTGAGTTGTCAGGGGTTTGAATTTGAGTATATTAAAAAGATCCTCATCAATAAATATTTGAATCTGCCCAATGCTTTCAAAACAACAATTGTATATTTTCGATAGAGACTAATTAAAGAAGAATTAGGTTCTTTGTAGAAGAATGTCTTTTCACAAGGGGAATATGTAAATAAATATATTCCGTACATTATCAAGAATATTCCCAAAATGACGATATATTTAACAACCTTGAGAACGTAAAGGCCATGTAATTTAAACTTCGGATTGGATTTGCATATTGAAGAATGTCGTTACCTCCTTCTATCTAAATACCCTAAGTTGAATATTAAAATTTGGTTTAACATGTTCCAATTATATTTTAAATGAAGTCAAAAATAAAACATATCTTGATAATAACATACTTAGTTATTTTATTTTAAACAGACATAATATATACTAAATATATGTTATATATGATAAATAAACGAAAGCTTATAAAATTAAATAATATTAATTTCTGACTAGCCAACCAAATCAAGAATTTAATAATTATGACGTTCATTTAAGACGCATAGTCTCAATTTCGGATGGAAACCGGAATATTAAGTGTTACAATGCAAGCTTCAATGATAAAGAATGATAAATGAATGTAACATAAAGAAGAATAAGATTATTTTGAGGCTATAATAATAAGATTTATCGAAAACCGATAGAAATAATTAAGTAGTTTAGGGCTTAGGTAATGGGCAGCTTTTAACAAAATAGACATTAGGGGGATGAACGGATCACTAATGACAATAATCTTGTTAGGCTTATATATTTGACATAATAGTTAAATGAAAGCTTACTTAACTGAAGCTTTAAAGTATACTTACTTTAAGTCGTTTATGTTATTTTGGTGCTGATGTAATATTGAGACGTTTTTTATATTGTTTTATTTTAAAAATACAAATCGGCATGTTTAAATTAAAAAAATAAAAATAAAGTTTAATATTAATAAAAAATCTTCAAATAGTATCAAAATAACATTCATTAAAGTCATTGGTATTTCTGAAGTGAACAATCTTCTCAATAACAATACATGTCCCCTAGTAATCCCAAGCAATATGGTTCTTAGTTGGACAGCTAAACGATAGCCTCTTGAAATGCTGGTCGATCGAGACACACTGATATTCTAAATGGCAGTAATCTTATGATATCCAAATATATAGTTAGTTATTCGTTTTCTGCCCTAAAAAATATTTTCATATTATAGAATATCAATATCAACTGTACAAAATTAGTAAAAATACATCAGGTAAACTCATAAAGCAAGGCATAGCTATTGTCAAGCTTTTATTAGAACTGAATGTATATGTAGAGCACCTTCCAGTCCGCAAATATATTGAAGAACAACTAATTTTTACTTTTTTACTTGGTTACTTGTTTTAAAAAAAACTGTATTTATTAAACATATTAGTTTAAAAATAAAATCTTAGATTTTCACGTTGAAAAGTTTGTCAAATTTTTTACCCTTGTGTCAAATTTTAAAATAATGTTATGATCCTGACGATTCCCAAGGGCTCTATTAGGATATTTTTACTTATTTTTATATCCAGCAAAAACCTTTTTGCAACATTTTTTGCCATATAACCTATATTTTTAAGCTTATATTTGTCAAGAATACTAAATAAGCTCAATAATTATTTACTGCTTTTATGCCCGTTCATATATAGAAAGTGCGGGTTCAAAATCTACGTTCAAAGTTTTTATCTATTTATATTACATTAACGTTAGTATTGAAATAGTTTTTATTTACACACTTGTAAATCAAAGAGAAGGAGTAGGGAACTGGAGAACAGAGTGCCTGAACACTGACATAGTTTCCTCTGCATCCACTGCGCTGTAGAGGATAATGCCTCAAACTACATTATATAAATATTACTTAACTGCATATACTATTTTTATATAAAACTTGAATATAATTCGATAAGAACGTAGTAAATGTGGATAATGCAACTTTCCATAAAAGCTTAGAGAAATGGGTCGAACACTCGTCTGTTCTGAATTTTATCTTAAAGTCAAATATGTTTAGAAATATTTAAAATCTGGCTTTATAAAAACAAGAAATGCTACAATATATTTTAAGCTTTTATTGGAATTTTATATTTTTGTGTGAAATCTGAATTTGTAAAAATATCGCAATGGATTTTTAAAATTATTTGTCTATGAAATTAACATTTGGCTTTGTAACAAATTAATATGATTTTAATTTAATATTATTCATAAAAACGTTATGATAAGATATTAACTGAACATCGCATTAAATCCTTCTGAAAGCTCGGACCACTAAGCCATATATTATTATCAAAACGAAATTTTTGCATATGTACATAAATATCTTGTGCCTTATTACAATTTAATTATGTTGTATATAGCTTAATTATGCAGATGTATTTACAAAGATTATTGCTAAAAAAAAATATTTTATAATAGAGTATGCTATTTAAAAAAAATTAAACACATTTTTCATACATTTTTTTTCATATGTGTTTTTTTCGTATGCCTTATGCTTTAGAATTTATTTTTCATTTATCCAGTCTAGTTCTTCAAGTGAATGTAAGGTTCATTTGTAACATATTGTAATAGTCAATAAATATATGATAATAATTGGTTTATTAACTATAAATATTTGTTTGTTTTGATTAAACAAGCAAATTACAACGCATTCGAATTTTTTTTTGCCTTCGCCCTTTGTCCTTGACAATTAGATGGAGTTGTATAGAAAGTTTAAAGTATATTTAATTTTTTTGTGAACGATTGAATTTTACAATCGGACCTGGTAGGTTACGTTGCTTTCAATGAGTACTGTAAAGCAGCTGAGATATAAGAAGTTTTGCTAATGGTATACTTTATTTCTAAGAAGAATCTACTGAATTCTTCTTAGAAATAAAGTATACCATTAGCAAAATCGTCGTGGCGCAGAGGCGCAACGTCTGCTTGAAGTTAGTAAATAACGCGACGGTTTCTGGGTTCTATCCCCAGTCAGAGAAGATGGATTTTTCTATTTCCATTTTCTTCGCTCTGGCAAAACTAGGCAAAGCGCGGCGTTGAGTTCCGCCACTCAACACGCAATGCCTCGGAAAAGGCGGAAAGTGGGGACGGAGAAAGCAGGGACTAAGCAACGGAGTGTCTTAACACTAGGTTCGTGGGTCTCTGCAGTTCCCTCTGCCTACCCTGCCATGTGCGGGATAAAGCGTGAAGCTAAAAAAAATCTACTGAATGTAATAGTATAAATTAAAAGATATTAAAATCATACGTTTACAATCTTCTATCTAGACTATTAAAAATCTCTCATCTAGATAGTATAGGCTAAAAAAATGTATTAAAAGTATTCCGTCTCTATTCACATTAACACAGACACTGATTTGAAAGAACTATCCAATATCAAAAGAATCGCAGGAAATTATTTCCCGAAACTCAATCGTAAGCTATACTTTGATTTCTTTGTTGTATCCTTTTTTGTATTTCATTTAAGTACAAGTGTTTTTGGACGTTGGGACGTATGAGTAAAGATAATTTCCTTTGACATTGAAAATGTGAAAATCATTTGTTTGGGTTACGGGAAGAATTTTTATATTGTTAAAAATAATAATATATACTTATGTATACATTATTCACTCTGATAACATAACAAGACGCGGCGTTGAGTTCCGAAACGTTCAATAGTATATTATATGTACTTTTTATATATATTGATTCGATTTACTTCTAAATATATTATCTATGGATATTTCATTTTAAAAATAAAACAATGACTGCTCACAGAGATTACGGAATTTTGGTTTTTATTACTTTATAAGCAGAGAAAGGCAAAATATGATTTTAAATTCTGACACTTCACACACAATATTACTGAAAGGGTGGATAGGGTGAGTGCAAAACGAAGCGTACCCAACAGAATGCGGGAAATGGATGAGGGTAACAAACTTCACTCCGAAAGGTTCAAAAGATATGAAATAAATGAATGATATTTTGATACAAATGTGTAAAAAGTATTTATAAATAATTCTAAAAATTATTTACATTAAAAATATTTTTGGAGACTTAATATACGATTATACAACTCAACTGCTTGCAATAGAAAGTCATTTTTTAAAAAAAAATGACTTTAACCCTCAACTTTACCAAATTTGAAATGATCCTAATAATGCCACATTTAGAAAACGTGCCAGAAATAGATACTGGACATAGAATTATTTCCGCGTTACAGGCAGACGTGGCGCAGAGGCGCAACGTCTGCCTGTAACGCGGCTAACGCGACGGTTTCTGGGTTCGATCGGGAAAGATCGGGGAAGATGGATTTTTCGATTTTCATTTTCTTCGCTCTGGCAACTAAGGCAAAGCGCGGCGTTGAATTCCGCAATTAAACACGCAATGCCTCGAAAACAGCGGAAAGCGGGAACGGAGTAAGCAGGGATTAAGTAACGGAGTGTCTTAACACTAGGTTCGTATGGTTCCTGCAGTTCCCTCTGCCTACCCTGCCATATGCGGGATAAAGCGTGATACTAAAAAAAAATTAAAAAAAAAAAAAACATAACTGTAGTTGTTGTCATTTAAAAAAGCTTACAGCTACATGAAATATATTAGGCCATTATGAAAAGTATAACGTTTCATTGAACCAATGTTTTTTATATAAAGTGTGTATATTTTTTCGATAGGCCAAAGTATTATAATTAAATAGAGAATGAGATCTGATTGATATTTTTGTTAAATAAGAAAAATCAAAAAATAACATTGTATATTAAATGTATACAATACTTTACACATAAACACATAAATGTGCTTAAAATATGTATATATATATATATATATATATATATATATATATATATATATATATATATATATATATATATATATATATATATATATATATATATATATATATATATATATATATATATATATATATATATATATATATATATATATATATATATATATATATATATATATATATATATATATATATATATATATATATATCTATATATATAAAAATGAATTGCTGTTCGTTAGTCTCGCTAAAACTCGAGAACGGCTGAACGGATTTATCTTATCTTGGTCTTGAATTATTCGTGGAGGTCTAGGGAAGGTTTAAAAGGTGAGAAAAATTCGAATAATTGCCGGGAAAATCCTCAAAACAGCATTTTTCTATTTCCCATACAAACGTTTTCTAAATAAAATAGAGAGTCAATTTGTACCTTATTACCGCTGCATAAAGTTCAAATTCGCGTGCGCGTTGAAGGATCAAATATCGCGTTCTGGAACTCAACAGAAGAAAATTGCATAGTGTCAAAATACATTTGAAAATAGATTTGACAACCAACTAATATGTCAATTCATCCTGTCGCATTTCAGAGCATGGAAAAAAGTATTACGATATTATATCTATCTTTGTGGATACGTGCGCGAGAACTTTCTTTACTTTGGTGATCCTTTGTGATAGTGACATTCCAAGTAATGTGCTTTTTTTGTGGTAGTGACACTTTATTGCTAAATAAGCGGTAAATTTTTTCACTTTGATTAATTACAATTTACGATGCCGAGGAGAAGACGACCTGACTTAGGTCGTCGTAGTCAATCAAATGTGCGAAGAGCTATCTCACGTGCTAACCGCACTGATGACCAGAGACAGACAGATCAAGAAAATAGTCGTATTGCTATGTCAGAATTGCGTTCTTTAGTGAGTGACAATGTAGGAGATAGGCTTAGAATGCAACGAGTTCGTGCACATCAAACACATCAACAGCAAGCTAGACAGAATGAAATTGAGCGAATCCGCAGACGCAGAGCTCCTGTGATTCTTGAACGAGCTGCATTCCACTATGATCCGGCAATTGATTATTGTGCCGACAAATCGGTAACAATTGGGGAAATGAAAACAATTTGTAAATATTGTAAGGCGTTAAAATACACTGGTGAATCTACTGGATTATGTTGTGCTGAAGGCAAAGTAAAATTGCCACAACTGGTCCCACCACCAGATCCTTTACGCTCTTTAGTTTCTGGGATTGGAAATGATTCTAAACACTTCTTGACCAACATTCAGAAATATAACAACTGTTTCCAGATGACATCATTTGGTGCTACACATATTATACAAGACAATTTTATGCCCACTTTCAAGGTATTATATAAGAATATTTTTTTATATTATTCAAGTTTGTACTAAAATATATATATCGAAAATAATTAATGGACACATTTTTAAAAATTACAGATACAAGGACAAATTTATCATTTACTGGGAACTCTGTTACCACTACCTGATGCAGATCATCAATTTTTACAAGTTTATTTTATGGGCAATTCAGATGCGGAAATTAATAATCGTTGTGCTCACAATCCCACAGTGAAGAGAACCATTGTCCAACAATTACAAATGTTTCTTCATCAGAATAACAATTTAGTAAACATGTTCAAAATAGCATTGGATCGGATGCCATCTGATAGCCATAATATTATTATTCGAGCTGACAAAACACCTGCCGGTGAACACACAAGGAGGTTCAATTCACCTACCATTGATGAAGTGGCTGTTGTCATTGTGGGAGAAAATTTACAATCTAGAGATATTGTGCTTCATCGTCGGAATAGTGATTTAAAACGTGTATCTGAAACACACAGAAGTTATGATGCACTACAATATCCTTTGATCTTCTGGCAGGGGGAAGATGGATACCATTTTAATATCAAAATGGTAAATCAAGTAACAGGTAAATGAATTGAACAAGATTAAATAACATTTTTAAATTCAATTCATCTAAGTAACAATGTAAACATTTATAATTTTTGATTGCAGGTGCTGAAACCAACAAAAAAGTTAGTTCTATGAATTTCTATTCATACAGACTCATGATCCGTCAAGGTGAAGTAAATCATATTTTGATGTGTCAACGACTTTTTCATCAGTTTGCAGTTGACATGTATGTCAAAATTGAGACTGAACGATTGACATACATCCGTTTGAACAAACGACGGCTACGGTCGGAGGAATACATCCATCTCCGCGATGCTATAAATGCTGATGGCAATGTGAATAATGTAGGAAGAATGACAATTTTGCCAGCTACTTATATAGGAAGCCCACGCCACATGCATGAATATGCTCAGGATGCTATGTCATATGTTAGGCATTATGGCCGCCCAGACTTATTTGTTACATTCACATGTAACCCAAAATGGTCCGAAATCGAGAAGGAATTACTACATAGCCAAACATCAGTTGATAGACATGACATAACTGCCAGAGTTTTTAAACAAAAATTAAAATCTCTCATGAATTTCTATTAAAATCATATTTTGATGTGTCAACGCCTTTTTCATCAGTTTGCAGTTGCCATGTATGTCAAAATTGAGACTGAACGATTGACATACATCCGTTTGAACCAACGACGGCTACGGTCAGAGGAATACATCCATCTCCGCGATGCTATAAATGCTGATGGCAATGTGAATAATGTAGGAAGAATGATAATTTTGCCTGCTACTTATATCGACACCGTAATGAACCAGGATGACGTAATCAAATATCCCACTGAGTTTTTAAATTCACTGGAATTGCCTGGATTACCACCTCACAATTTGCACTTAAAAGTAGGATCAGTTGTTATCATGCTGCGTAACATTAATCAACCTCGACTATGCAATGGAACAAGACTGGCTGTGAAAAGACTAATGAATAACGTCATTGAGGCGACAATCATAAAAGGAAAATACAAAGGAAAGGATGTCTTGATCCCGCGGATACCGATGATACCAACGGACATACCATTCGATTTTAAACGCTTACAATTTCCAGTACGTCTGGCCTTTGCGATGACCATAAATAAATCGCAAGGACAGTCGTTAGAAGTTTGTGGAATCAACTTGGAGTTTCCCTGTTTCGCGCATGGACAATTATACGTCGCGTGTTCGCGCGTCGGAAAACCGTCTTCTTTGTTTATATATTCACCACAAAGCAAAACAAAAAATATAGTTAATGAGAAAGCTTTAAATTAATTAACAGACTGTATTTTAATAGTGTGTGTCTGTGAATATCAAATTTAAACTCTTTTTTCTAAGTAAGCAACATGATGTATCGAAAACTTCCTGCTTGATTTGATTTGTTTGTTTTAAAATCATTTTATACAAAAGATTTAGTTTTTTATTTATCGATGAGGCAGTACGAAGTCTGCCGGGTCAGCTAGTATATATATATATATATATATATATATATATATATATATATATATATATATATATATATATATATATATATATATATATATATATATATATATATATATATATATATATATATATATATATATATATATATATATATATATATATATATATATATATATATATATATATATATATATATATATATATATATATATATATATATATATATATATATATATATATATATATATATATATATATATATATATATATATATATATATATATATATATATATATATATATATATATATATATATATATATATATATATATATATATATATATATATATATATATATATATATATATATATATATATATATATATATATATATATATATATATATATATATATATATATATATATATATATATATATATATATATATATATATATATATATATATATATATATATATATATATATATATATATATATATATATATATATATATATATATATTATATATATATATATATATATATTTTTTCTTTTAATTTTAAATT
>JAZFAU010001011.1:0-17500 GCA_037178615.1 Dione vanillae
GGAACGTAACAAACTAAAATATTAAAAAAATAATAAACACGTAATAAACAATGAATCCCAACAAACGGGCGAGATAAGAAACCAGTTACGGTCGAGGTCAGGGACGCGTCGAGTCGGCGATCTAGTTATATCGCAATATAACAAAATATATGATATATAATATGACTACAATTAAGGCTTAAACTTCATTTAAATAAAAATAAAAGGAAAAAGGGTAACAATAAAAGTGTAGGGATAATATTTTAAAGTAAGTTAGTTTTTTAAGGAAATTATATTAAAATATTTTAACTAACTTCAATTATAATTTAAAACGGGATAGGTAATAACGTATAGGCGTAATATTATAAAATATATGTAACCATATTATGTGTACTTATTATATTTTATATTTAATATAAAAAATTATATTCAATATTTATTTATATATTTTACACATTATACATTCACCCTACACAATTATATATTCAATATTATATGTATAAAAATTTCATATAATTTATTGATAATAAAATATAATTCACGAGCATACTCGAATGAAACGCGTAGTATGCGGCAAGGTGAGCGCGCGACGATACGATTCTACCCGCGACTGCGTTATATTTTAAACAACTCGATGCGAACACGTTTTAAAAGGTTAGGAAATCAAGAAAATTATATTGTAATTATGCGTTAGGTACCAAATTAAGAGCCAAAATACCAAAACGGGAGAAACACTATAATCAAGGGGACTCAGAGGGATGAAACTACGCTCTGCTACCAGAAAATGAATAGGGAATATAATGAACTGCGTTCTGCTACCAAAAAATATATATTGAATAGTGGGTAGGGTTGATTCAGCAATTGTGGAAGCGTGCTGAGGGGTAGCTTATTTATTAATTATTTACCTTATAGTCGGTCTTAGGATAATAGAAATTGTACAGTACCTTATCTTCATAATTCACAACATAAACACTGATTGTTCACGGCACCGTGGAATGTTTCACATGAGTCTTCTTCACTTAGGGTTACTTGCACTATTATCTTTTGTAGGTTTGTCTTTGTCAGGTTCAATATCAAGAGGGAATACACAAAAGGGAAATCAAATAAGGCTGAGGGAAAATCACACCGCTAATTAATATATCGATTCAGGAAGGACGTGCGCTCGCGTCGGCCGTCTCACGTGCCCTTTTACTACTTCTCGACAACTACTGTCAACTACTCGCGCGGGGTGTTCGCACAAGACTCTAAACTAGTCGGGGTTGCCATATATGAACAAACAGACTTAATGATTTTATTGTGGGAGTGGAGTTCGCAGACCCAGTTTGAGATAAACATTTTTCAAACTTACCCATTCTAGATGAGAATGCAGAGGAAAGCTCTTCCATGCTTTTAAAAGTTGTTCCACAGGTGTATTCATTGTTAATATAGTGTTGAAAATAAGTGTGTGAGTGTAGTGATAATCAACTTAACTATAGGTATTCAAATATTACCACATAAATATATACTTTCGAGAAATTATAAATAAATTATTAAAGAACTTTAAACAAAACGACTATCAAGCTTTGTGTCTACCCGCCAAAAAAAATTTATGTAATAATATAATATACATACACAATACGCACCATCATTATATTTCATATATTTATTTTAATATTATAACATTAAATATTAATTCACAGGCATACTCGGGCGAAAACCGTAGTATGCAGCGGATCGGCCGAGCGACGCCTTTTGTTCCGCGTCTACCGCCACCGCGTTATAATATTGTAAGCCGCGTAAAGATAGGAACGAAGTTAGTCGATATCTCACACTCGATGCCATTCGTTAATTTGTTACTAGCCTTTACTGTTTTTATTGTTTACGTTTTAGTTTCCGCGGTTTATGTTATTGTGTTGTACTCTCAGAACTGTAAATTTCTTCCGTACTCACTATTACCTTTTGACTTTGTGTTTCTGTGTATATTGTGTTCGTAATACATGTGTGACAACTGAGTTGCGGACGTTGTTATTTTTTACCTCTCATCACACCACGCATCATACCTATAACTGGTGACCCCGTATTGTACACGTAATTTAGAAGATGAGTAGTGGAAGTGACACAGTTGAGTCGAAAATAAATACGCGACCGCGCCGTATGAAGAAGCTGGAACGGGTTCATAGTGCTGACGTAACTATGGTCGCGTTGCCATCAGCCCAGATTAAGACACCGCCATTTTGGCCAGAAAAGCCGGCCATTTGGTTCGCACAAGTGTAAGGTCAGTTTAAATTATTTGGAATAACGGACGAGGCTACAAAATTTTACCAAATCCTATCAACGTTAGACAGACAATACGCCGTAGAAGTAGAAGACGTTATCACTGGCACACCTGACTATAATCGACTCAAGGCAGAACTTATAAAACGCCTGTCCGTTTCGAGGGAGAACAAGGTGAAACATTTGTTGATGCATGAACAACTTGGCAGTCGCAAGCCTTCACAATTCCTGCAACACCTTCAACACCTTGCTGGACCAGATATTCCAGAAGAATTTCTCCAGACCATTTGGACAAGTCGGTTGCCAATAGAAATACAACCAATAGTGGCATCTCAACCCACCTTACCTCTCGATGCTTTCGCTGAACTGGCCGACAGGGTATACGACATTGCTGCACCGACGAACCAAGTCGCAGCAACATTCTCATCATCGCCCATTGAATTGTTGACACAGCAAGTAGCGGAGTTGACCAAACAGGTCAGTGCCCTCACGGCTCAAGTCAACCAACGATCTCGACCAAGGGAAACGAAGACAGTCGAGTACACACCGCAACCGATCGCAATCTCGAAGACCCAGTGCGAGTCATCGCCGGTATCCAGTTTGCTGGTACCACAGCAAGTTCGGCTCCAAGGCTAGGAGCTGCATCAAACCCTGTGACTACACGCCGGGAAACGCTCCCAGCAATCAGTGATGGCGACCAATGATTGCAGGAGCTCTCGGGTCGCCTCTTCATTACCGACCACAGCACCAAAAGACAATTTTAGTTGATACCGGTAGTGAAAATAGACACAAGACAGCCTTTCAGCTCATTGCTGCTAATGGTTCGGCTATAGCCACCTACGGTTACATTAATCTCACGTTAAATATAGGATACGTCGCACCTTTCCATGGCGCTTCGTCGTAGCTAACGTAACGAAAGCTATAATTGGTGTAGATTTCTATCGCATTATCGTCTTATCGTAGACATTAGTAATCGTAGGTTAACAGATAGCCTGACTGATATCAGCACTGTAGCCTCAATAGCTAAAACTAATTGCCTAGTAACGAGTGTGAGGTTTCCACTGGCGGAAATAGTAGCTACCACAATATTTTGGCGGAATTCCCTGAAATAACTCCCCGCGGTACTCGGGTGTCGTCAAACATCACACTGTACACCACATTCGTATTACACCAGGTCCCCCAGTATCATGTTACCCAGGAGACTCGCTCCTAACAAGCTTAAAATCGCCAGACAGGAATTCGACGCAATGCTAGCGACCGGCACGGCACGTCCTTCTAACAGCCCTGGTCGTCGCCTTTACACCTGGCGTCGAAAAAGGATAACGGTTGGCGTCCTGCGGGGATTATAGGTTGCTAATGCGAGACCGTACCAGATAAGTATCCCATACGTCACATTCACGACTTTTCGCACAGTTTGGCTGGTTGTAAGTACTTTTCTGTTATTGATTTCGTTAAGGCTTACAATCAGATTCCAGTCGCTGAGGAGGACATACCGAAAACAGCAATTACAACGCCATTCGGCTTATACGAATTTCCTTTTATGACGTTTGGATTAAGGAAAGGTCAGACATTTCAGAGGTTCGTGGATGAGCTAAACCGTGGACTTGACTTTTGCTATCCCTACCTTGACGACTTTTTGGTTTACTCCAGGACCCAGGAAGAACACGAGGACCACCTCCGTCAACTTTTCACCCGTATGCAAATTACACGGCCTTGTCAATACGGCTAAATGTGTATTCGGAGCGCCTGAGGTAACATTCCTGGGTTACCTTATATCGGAAAGCGGTACTAAGCCCTTGGATGGCAAAGTCAAGGCCATTCGGGCTTTCCTACCTAAAACCGTTAGGGAGCTCCGTAGATTTTTAGATATGGTGAAATACTATCGAAGATTTCTACCTAACGCTGCTCGTATCCAAGCTCCTCTAACGCCTTACTGACAGGTTCTGTTAGGGCTTCCCATAAGGTCGTCATGAAGGGAGATTCTTTGCAGGCTTTCGAAGCTTGTAAGTCTAGCCTTTGTGAGGCCGCACTATTAGCACATCCCAATCCCGATGCTAGGTTGGGACTTGTCACGGACGCCTCAGATACGGCAATAGGTGGAGTCCTCCAACAATACCTGGATGGTGCTTGGCAGCCCCTGGCATTCTTCTCGCGCAAGTGAGTCCTTCACAGGTAAAGTATTCGCCCTACGATAGAGAACTCCTTGCAATTTATGAGAGCATTAAATACTTTCGCCATATATTAGAGGCTAACCACTTTACAGTCTATACTGACCACAAACCGCTCAGTTATGCTTTCCATGAAAGGAAAAGTAACTGTTCCCCACGTCAGTATAGACACCTAGACTTCATCTCGCAATTCACGACAGATATTCGGCATATTTCAGGGAAGGACAATGTAATCGCCGATACACTTTCCCGCGTCGATGAATTGCATATGCGGTTGACTTGGACGTCCTTGCACAGTCCCAAACCACCGACCCTGACCTCGCAAAGGTTCTTAGAGGCGAAACTTCTCTCCGACTGGAAAAGATGACAATCCTGGTAGTCGTACTGAATTGTACTGCGACGTCAGTACTCCGACTCCTAGGTCATTTGTCCCTGCAAACTGTCGCGAACAAGTCTTTCACAGCCTACACTCCCTCAGCCATCCCGGTCCTAACGCCACAGCTAAACTCGTTGCACAACGCTTCGTTTGGCCACTCATGAGGAAAAACTGCCGTGCATGGTCTAAGGCATGTTTGACCTGCCAACGCACGAAGGTAACCCGGCACGTTACGTCACCTTTGGGTACGCTTGCCTTACCTTCAGCGCGATTCAAACATGTCCATATAGACCTGATCGGCCCATTACCTCCTTCGAGCGGCTATCGATACTGTTTGACAGCCGTCGATCACTTTACGCGATGGCCGGAAGCTGTCGCCATTATCGACATTACTGCAGAACAGTGGCCAAAGCGTTCGTTTCCTGCTGGGTGTCCCGATTCAGTTGCCCTACCGATATCGTCACCGATCGCGGTAGGCAATTTGAATCGGCACTGTTCAAACAGTTGTCACAGTTTGTCGGGTTTGAACACCGCAAGACATTGCGTATCACCCACAGTGCAACGGCTTAGTTGAGCGTTTTCACATCGGGTGCTATAACCAATATGGATACCGAAGTCTTTACCCTGGTGATTCTCAGCATAAGGAGTGCCTTCAAAGTAGACCTCCAGGCGTATCATCGGAGCTGGTGTATGGTGAGCCTCTCCGCCTACCCGGAGAATTTTTCGGTCATAAATTACCAGGCTATACCACCGATATCACCGAATTTCAGCTCGAATGAAGTCCTTTGTCGAGAATTTACTACCTATCCCGACACAGCACCACTCACCACGCAAAACATTCATCTTTAAAGACCTTGACTCGTGTAGCCACGTATTTTAAGAGAAGACGCGCTACGTGGCTCCTACAACCCGCCTATACCGGGCCACATAAGTTTTGCAGAGGGGTGGAAAGTATTTCAAAATTAATGTCAAGGGTAAGGACGTCACGGTATCTATAGACCGTATTAAGCCAGCCTATATACTGTCTGACGATTTTAGTTGCCCCTCACCATCACCTCCAAATTCTCTCCAACATTACGACAGACAAACGGACAAATCTGACATAAGAACTACCCGTCAAACAGGCGAGTTCGCTTCCGGACTACTATCGTCCGTAGACACGGCCTCTGGAGGGGAGTGATGTAGGCGAATTATTATTATATTCATAATTAGTTTATAATTTATAATATTTATTTATTACACTCCACAATTACACAATATAATATTCTATTCAATATGTATTTATGTAATAATAATGTACATATACAATACGCACCATCATTATATTTCATATATTATTTTAATATTATAATATTAAATATTAATTCACAGGCATACTCGGGCGAAGCTGTAGTATACGGCGGATCGGCCGAGCGACGCCTTTTGTTCCGCGTCTACCGCCACCGCGTTATAATATTGTAAGCCGAGTAAAGATAGGAACGAAGTTAGTCGATATCTCACACTCGATGCCATTCGTTAATTTGTTACTAGCCTTTACTGTTTTTATTGTTTACGTTTTAGTTTCCGCGGTTTATCAAATCAAATCAATCAAATACTATTATTGTACACCAAAAACAGAAATATAAAAGAAACACAACACAATAGTAAACACGGTACAAAAGGCGGTCTTATCGCTAGAAGAGCGATCTCTCCAGACAACCTTTGGATAGAGGACATTGAAGATAACGAAAGGGTTGGAGGTGTACATACTTTAATTATAAATATACTTATACATTTTTTTTTTTTTGGCGGTAGGTGTAAAAGTAATAACAGCTGTTTTGAGCACTCTATATTTATTATTTAATATCAGTTTAATACATTGTTTCAAGTTAAATAGTTATGATTTAAACATTTACCTACCAGTAGTGTTTCCTTAATAATTTCCATTATTCATTGGATGGTATTCAAAATACAAGGACCTTCAAGAAGTAACTTTTGAGTACTACTTTGGTTTCACATTTAAACAGCAGTAAATGGAGTCTATCAAACACTCTATGGTTGAGTTAAACAGCACTTTAACTCTAAAATGGAAGAATTTCAAAAAAACTTAAATTCTTCGAGCAACACAACAAGTCCAACTGCAAGTATTGCTGCACAATTTAATGCATTTCGCTCCTTTATGTTAATGCTCTTGAGGGACTTCAACTACAAGTTCAGCTGCTGACTAAACAATGTGATAATATTGAAAATGCGAAGCAGAAGAAAAATCTTGTTATTACATGGTGTTAGTGAAGAAAAAAAAGAGGATACTGCCACAAGCTATCATGGTGTTGTCTAAGCATCTAAAATGCCAGATATTGTACTGATGATATAAGTAGGTGTCAGCGCCTGGGTAAATCTACGATAGGGAAGCCAGGCCAATTTTGGTTAGTTTAGAGACAACTTCTACGGAATCAAAATCTGGTATTCAAAAAACCAGCCTTAAAGGCACTGGAGTTACTCTGTCTGAATTCTTGACCAAGACCAGGCATGAAACTTTTATAGCTGCAAGACAGCGCTTTGGTATATCTAAGTGTTGGACAAAAGATGGCTGTATTATTATTGTTGGGCGGATGGCACGCGTCATAGTGTGTCATGTGCTTGATCTGGACCTATCAACTACTACTTCCGACGTCCACCTAAGGAATCTTCTAGTCAGGTACTACGCAGCCATTGGCAAAGGCTAAGCAAAGTACTTCGTACAAGAAAAGCTTTAAAAAAGTAACTCCTTTTTTTATTTTATTTTATTATTTGTTTAAAGTTTCTTTTTTCTTTATTTTTACGACAAATTTTTTTAACAATCAATTGTATCTAGTTTTTGATATTTATATTAATTTTCTTCATTTATATAACTTAAAATAACTTTTAAATGTTAGTCTCACTTTTTTACTTATCTCAGTATTTTACTTATGTTATAATTTCTTTTGTTTTTTCTTACTTCTTTTCTTTTACGTTATGTACCAATTAGTTATGTTGTTTAACAATTTAGTGATACGATAATTTTTATTTTTATTGTAATGGTTATTGCCTTGTTTTGAAAACAAACCATGTAGTGACAGTTGACAGCCGCAAGCAATAGCGTTGATATGCTTGCATAATTTCGTCCCGTTATACGCTAGCATACTTTCATTTTAATATTTATCCTTGCAAGACACTGCTGATAGGTGTAAATAATTACTATTTATTTCATTTTATTTTATTTTTTTTACTTTTTTTTATTATTTAATTTATTTTTTTTTTTATTTATTAAACAATATTATTATTTTGTTTCTTGTTATTTATTTTATTATTGTTTTTTTTTATATCATTATTTATTTATATATTTTTTTTACTGTTTATTTGATATTATGGGATTTTTTTTTTCTTTTGTAATAATTATATTATTATTATATTATTTTTTTTTTTTCAAAATATTGTCTAGATATTCTATTATTATATATTAAATATAAAACCTGTTTCACGTTAGTGCTAGTAGTCATAATACCGATATGATATATTTTCCAGTGTAATTCATCCACGTTAATGATAGTTTTCATAATATTCCTGATCCTTCAACTCTTCCTTAGCCACTAAATTCAAACCATTTCCAAAAATTTTAATGTAGTTCATATCAACGCTCAAAGCATCCCTGCCCATTATCCAGATCTCCTGATTCCTTCGATGTAGAAATATTCACGCTATCCTCGTTTCCGAGACCTTTCTTAAACCATCCTTACTTCAACTGCATATGCCTTGCCCGGGTTTTCATTTAAGAAGGAATGACAGGACTGAAAAGGGTGGAGGAGGGGTAGCTATCTACCTGCGCAGCCACATTCTTTCTCAATCCTAGATAAATCACCGTCAGCCTACTCAAATTCTGCTGACATATTTTAATAGAAGTTCTTTGGGTACACTTACTGTTAAGTTTTACTTGGTGTTTTCTATAGTCCCAATTTACTGGTAAATTACTTGATCGTTTGAAATTTATTAGAAAAATACATTCCTGGTGCTGACCACACCATTATAATGGGGGATTTTAATACATGCCTTATTAAAATGACTACTCGCGCTCGGCAATAAAAAACCGTAATCAATAGCTCCAACCTTGATATCATAATACGCAATGAACCCATTTTTTCCCTGTTGTGCACATCCTTATTGGATCTTATGATATAGTTTCGTCAAATGAACGCATTGCTACATTTTGGACAAATGTCAGCAGAAGCGTTTTTCGTATCACGACCTCGTCCTACCTCTTTTATATAAAATACGTCCACCAAAAATAAAACCTACAGTAGTGATGCGAAGATGCTTTACTAATATAGATGAACGTTAAATTTATGTACGACCTTACCGTATTGACCTGGGATTGCATATTTAGTGCTGAAACAGCCAGTGATAAAACAAAATATCTTTTAATTCTCTGTTTTGATGAACTTTTTGATATTTTAACATGTCCCCTCTGCGACCAGTGAAAATAAAACATCTCCCGCTGCGTGGTTTACTCATGAAATTAAGACACTCATGTCTAAAAATCATGCCAACGCCGTGCAAAGTCTAAGTACCCAAAAACATCCTAACGAGGAAAACTTGACTCGAATTTATCGGTTTTTTTTTTTCCTTGTACAAAAATCTACAGGAATAGATGTAGATAGTATATGGCAGCAGTTTTTTTCTTGAGGAGATCACCACCCGACCTCGTTGGATTTTTTTTGCATCCCGTTACATAACAACCCGTACCAAATCAATAAACAGTTGACCCAGCAAAAAACTTGGAAAGTACGATGCAACGCCGATGGGACAAATAGTAGCGCAAAGCCCCGCCCCACCCTCTGTCCCCCGCCACGTTCCCCCGATACTAACCCCTTCACCAACGCTTTTCGTCGGATTTTTGGACAGATGCCTGGAATAAACATATTTTACGACTTTCGAGTATGAGGGATAATAGCACAACAATGATAACAAACCTTCCAAATGTTATATCAATTTCTGTGCCTGCAACGTTCCAACCGTACCGTCTGTGTTTACATCATCACATTTCTTAACAGCGAAATACGAAAAAACAACGTTGTAGCATCCCAAATCTGATGTTTTGGCTGCTTTCTGGAGTTTTTTTTTTGGCGCTCCTTTCTGCGTGACATAAGTCGACGTATGATTCTGCTTACTCTATATATCCTACGCTTATATGTTTGTGGTCACAGCTTATTGGTCCTTTCCTTCCTAGTGCTTTGCCTGATGCTGGTTTCGGCATTAGTACATTACCCTACCAACAGGATAAATTCGCCATCCTTTTCAAATTCACTACATGTTCCCTGTTGATTTGAGTCCCAGTGTCCCCTAGGCTTCGGATACAAGTTACGCGTGCATTCTTATAGACACAGTTATTGTGTGGTCCTAACCCATAATCCTACTCAAGCTCTTCTCGGTCCTCGTTTCACTCTTATATTCCGAGAGTTGAGTTCTCCAGGACCTTCCCCTAGCGCTGTGGTTGGACACAATTCTGCAAACCTAGTCGACTTCCTATCGTACTAGGCATAATAAGGTCTATGCGGATTGCCTCTAGAGATAGCCGGGTATTGACTACTATCCGCAAGTATGTACTGATCCTGCTGCTGTTGATAGTTCCATTTCTGACTTACCGGCCTATTTTTCACTATTTTTTCCTCGTTAGTAATACTGATTGATTTCTTGCGCAGTTTTTTTTTCCCCTACTTTTTTTTTGGCTCCCACCCCCTCCTTTTTTCCTTGCTCTTCTATGCTCTCAAACCCAACAGTTTAGTGACTTTGGATTATTTCTTTCTCCGGCCCATCCTAAGCTCCTTATTATACGCATTTATTCCATTACCAAATGCTATTGGATATCCTGACCCCGCCGTCTCTCCCTTCTGACTCCGTGGGCCGCCTGTCCGCCTCCACCCCTCAGTCCGTAATAGTTTATGGGAAGACACAATTCTCAAGTGTTCACATCTCCAGCAGGTTTGTGTCCATCAAGGTGGTGGTCGTTGTTTCTTTTGTTATGTTCCCTTCCTTGTTTTTCCATTTTATTACCCCTCTTCCTGCCTCACACACCTTCTTCATTCATCTTTAGGCTGATGATGTACAGCTTTATTACGGAGTGCTTCTATAGTGACTTACCAGCGCACTTGCAGCCGTCTCACTTCTCCTTTCCCCCTTCTCCACTGGCGTCAAGATCGTTGGGCCGGGTTAGTAATTCTACCAGTCTAAAGTATGTCTGTTCGGCCCCTACGCCAGTATTTCCTTCCTTACTTCCCCTTTCCCCCCCCATTCCAGTCTGACCTTAATTTGTTAGCGCCCATAAGTGTCGTGTGGAATTTGGGAAATCGACTTGGACCGTACCTTCTCCTGGTCACCTAACGCTTCTGACGCGGTAAGAATCTTTGTGTTTTATAGAAGTTCAGAAGATGTGCACATTTTTTGCAGTTTAAGATAAAATTTCTCTGCTCAAACTTCTTCTTCTTCTATACTAGATTTCTGTGATTGTGCTTGACTTAGATGTCTTCTCTAAAGATTAATTTTGTTACTACCTATAAGCATTGAAAGGATGTGCCTACATCCAATACTATGTACGCGTGCTGAATATTTTTGGTCCTCAGGAAGTCACGTCACTAACACAATCACCAGTACCACGCTAAATTGGTTTAATCCGTTCATACAAGGCCGGCGGATATAGCATTACTTACTCTGCTTTACAGTCTCTTATACATCCCTGTCACCCCCGTTGTACCTCACAGCCGCTTGATGTAAGTTCTTGGCGGGTCGAGTCCTTTTTCAGATCCTGGACTATCCCGCATCGCATCTCACGTGTCACACGCTAATATGCACCCCCTATCTCGACGTGTCAGCCCAGTTTTGTTCCTTCTCAAGTGAGGTTCTGCACATGACTCCGGAGACTCACTTTACCTGGTAGCCCCTAAACAGTGAAGTTCCAATCGGGTTCGCTCTCAGTGCGTCCCCCCAGTTTCTTGCCTCCGAGGAACCTTCGTAGCTTTACAGCCTGAGTTAGCCCTATTCCCCGTCGGTGCCCAAGTTACAGTACAGCTAACTCTACCGTGTCTCTGCTGCTGTGTATAGAACATTTCATTTTTGCCTGTCCGTCTTGTTTTGTGCCTAGTTTCGTCTGTCTGTGTGTATGTCTGTCCTCTGTCTGTACTGTATGGCTCCCTCATACTCGTTATCTGCTATTGTAATTTGCTAGGTCGGCCGTCAGTTTGCCTGATTGACTGACTGTATGATGATTTTCTGTGGTATTAGTTGTATTGTTGTCTTATGTGTGGATCTTGTACGTGTCTGTCCTCTATTGCTCACTTGTTGTCTTCATTGCCCCTTTATCCTTTTCTGATCGCACTCTTCGTCGTTACATCTTCCCCTGTTTTATGTCCCTTCTATACTGGTTGTGTGACGTACCGTGCTTGGTTTTCCCTCTGCATCGGTGCCTTCATGTGTTTTCTCCCGCCTCTGTTTGTCCTTTTAGCATTTTGATCCGTCCTTTTAACCGACGCTTCATCTCGTTTCTTCATTATCCACTTGTATAGGCTTTGTCGCGTGTCGCCCTTCCCTCCGCTGGGACTTCTTTCGTTCTTATAGCGGGATTAGACATGTTTGACTCGTTATGTCTTGACCTTGGAGACACGTCGATTGCTTTTCTTCGCAGGTGGTATTCTGGTTTAGCAAGTCCATGTCTCGTCTAGGAGGGGAACGGTACCGGATCGCCGGTCGCTGTGTTCAATATTCTGACGATCTAGTGGAGGGATTATTGTATCGTATTCATGATTGACAGAAATCCTAAAACATTAGACTTGAAATAAAATACTATATATGTAGTATATGATAGCTATATGAATAGATCTTGCTTACGAGAGCATTTCGGACTCTGGCGTCGCTGGTGATAATAGCAGGCGGAGTCTAGAGGAGATATATATAATTCATATTGCTGATGAAGCTAGCACAGAGATTGTTTCATACAGAACTGCCTACATAGGATGCTAATTTAGCGTCGAACGAGCATTTTGAGTAGAAGGAGTGTAATTGGTGCGATTCGGGGTGAGTGGAGGGAGAAGGTTGCGTGATATTTGGTAGATAGTAAGCAACAGTATAGATAGTCGAGGGGCGTTAGCATGGAGACACAGTGCGGTATGTATGACTAGAGACTACGTATAGAGGAGGAGATAGCATTCATGTGGCTCGAAGAAAGATGTATGACTGAACGCTACAGAGATTGGACATAGTTGCGGGACTATGCTTCTGAATCTGCATAACTTGTATTGATAGTATATATAAGTATTACGAGGATTCGCCCCCTTGGTCGCTATGCACTTCTCATGGCGATGGGTGGATTCTTTCAGTTTCTTAGTAGGGTAGTCATGTGAGGGAGAGTCGGCTGTTGATCCGAAGTTCAGGACTAATCCTGGTGAGGCGAAGAGCACCCGTAGCTCATCCTATGGTGTCTTTAAGGCACCTAACTCGCTTGCGAAAGATAAGATCCCGCAATGCAAGAGGGGTCGTCGCTTCGCACTATGGTAACGATGCTGATTATTTTTCATTCAAGGATCATCATTGTCATCTGTAGGTCAACCATCGTATTTTTTGATGCTATCACGTCGTGTTCCCTTAGGGGCCTTCCTAAAGATAAATTTTTTTTCCGATGACGATTATACTTGCGTGCGTTCCTTGTCACTGATGTCTGTTGTGATTGTCTTGTTATTTTTCTCTCTTTGCCGTTTTTGTGGGACATTGGCTCTTTTCTCTATACTCATTCCCCCGACTCTTTTTGGCATTTATATTCTGATTAGTATTATATATATATATCTCCTCTATATATATAGATATTATTATTCTATGTCTTCCTTGTCCTACGCTTATTTATTGTTCTATTGCCTAATCTCTATCAGTATCGCTATTTTTGATGCTATTCCCTTTTCTTTAACCGCGTCTATTATTCAATCACTCTTTTTCACTGATCTGTCTTATTGACTACTCCTATCTCCGATCCGTTGTGTGATCCAAGCCATTTTCGCATCCTTTTATATAATTCTACTCTTCCCGATTCCCTTTTATCTCCTTTTTAACGATTGTGTCTGTCTTATTTACCCTTTATCCTCGTTTTTTACTCATAGTCTTACTTATTGTGTTTTTTTTAGTATCTTCTCGTTCTCTTCCTTCCTGTATTTCTTATGTATATCCTTGTTGTGTGTCGATTGTCTCCTAGTAACATCCTCAGCCACTGGATAGTTACATCATGATAGTACAGCTATACCACTATAGCTATTCATCTCAGGTACGCTCCGGCTTCCATACGCTCGCTTATTTCAGATCACCCCGGCTCACGAGTTGTGAGGCGTGTAGACACAATTTTGGTGATAATTAGATTTCTTACTCACACTTGAGAATTGTCCTTTTCTTTTCTCTTTTCGCATATTAACAGATTGCCTTTGTCGATTTCAATTACTCGGGCTAGTCATGGGTAGATTGGTCGTTTGTACATTGGTCATCCTCGTTTAGGATGATGTGTGAGGAGATCCTGCATTCTAGGCTTCTGCGGAGCTCCCTCCTGACTTTTATCTCAGTATTTTGGTTTGTCCGTCTGATGATATTGTGACCTGGCGTTTCGGTACAGGGAGTTATACGGGTTTATGTATGACCAGTACACAATGTGTGCAGCGCGACGATCTTATTGGAGCCGGCTGATCGTGGACGTTTCTTCTCTGCGACGCGGCATGGGGGCCCGTCGCCGTGTGCGTCTGGACGACGTCTTGCGACTATTGTGCATTCCATTGAGCATCACCCCCGTTATGTTGCGATGCCACAACCGTGCAGAGTGTTCCCTGTTTCTCTAGCTCCAGCATCCCCAGGCCATCCTGGCCTTCCTTCAAGCAGATCTCTCTCCGTTTACGCCGCACTTCAGGTTCGGACCTAGTGTTTGGCCCCCCGCCTCTTGGTGGGTGGGTAACCGCTGCGCCCAGCTCGCCAGGCGCATGGCGCACCACCTTCTCTATCCCTTATTTGCAGCGCTTCAGCAAGGTTTGGTTCCCCCAATCTTGCCCAACTTTTTCTTTGGTGTACGGACTTCTAGCCGGTGTGCCCAGCCTCGGAGATTACACAGAAACCTTACATCGTGAGATTAGCTCGCCTCTCGTTTTGTGTGGGGTCCTTTCGCACTGTCAATTTTTCCGTATCCTTCCTTTGCCCTTTGTGTTTTGTTTATGTGTTCGTAAGACCTGTGTGCCCCTGCGTTGCGGACGTTGTTCTTTTTACTCGACTCAACCGCATATATGCTAGTACCAGGGCTCCTCTTCTGTGTCTCCTCTAGCTCACTCGCACATACAATATTCATGTTCTCTTGGTATGGGTTATGGAAACTGACCGCTTTCGGTAACATAGAAGTAGTTACTTGGTGGTATTTGTTGTGCTCTCTTCCGCTCCCTCGCCGTTCCCGCACGAGAAGTGCATTTGTGTGGTCAGCGGCCATTGAGCCCATCCGAGTTTCTCCGTGACTTTTCGTTTTGTTCGTCGCCTCCCCGGCTCTCGTAGCGTTTACTGCAAGACATCCAGTTCGCTTAGTACAGTGTGGATCGACGACATTATCTGGCGCCCACATCTGTTGCCTATTCATGGGCCGCAGCTGTTCATGGCTTCTGTTGTCGTATGAAATACATGTTTATCCACTTGTGCCTGCTTTCCCTGACCCCCCGATCGTTTTAGTCTTTTGCGACCCCGCGCGATGTTGGCGAACAGCACTGGTGGCACTGTGAGCCCCCGGTTGACAGCGTCAGGTGGCCACGTTCTTATTGATGACGGGCGCGATTGAATCCCTAAGTCGGTGGTGTATTGTTCTTCTCCACTTCTTTGATTTCCCGATTCGTTCGCACGTGTTTTGCCCTCCCTGTCGTGCTTGGAGTGTACATGACCCCAGACAAAGTCCCCTGACCAACGATATGTGCCCGTCCCCCTTCCTTTTTTTGCATTGACTCATGTGCCATCCTCATGGCCCGCCCCGCATGGCCCCAATTCGTGTTTGTGTTGGTGCCTCTATGCAGCTACGCCGGTCCGTACTTTATTCTTACGATGATCTATAAGTACCTATTAATATACTCCCTCCGCACGTTCCCCCCTGTTGACCCATCCTACATGTTCTATAATGTCACATCTGGTATTTATTATGAATTGATATTTCAGTCCTTCATTTTTTTTTTTCGCTTCCCCCCTACTCCCTATGCGCCTGGCGGGCTCGGCAGGGCCCTGAGACATAGCACCTGTTTTAGACTCGTTCCTTACCTGGTTCCTCTAGGTCTGGGCCCATCAGTCCCTTACGGACATAGTTTACCCCGGGCGATTCCCCCTTATCCTTCAGGTTTGGATTTGCCGTGAGGTTTCTTGCCCCTTCATCCCGCGTCTGTTTTGTCATTACCGCTAAACCCAGTCTCACTGCTCTTGTGTGTTCGCTGAGTGATATTGTTAGGTGTTTCGTCTGCCTGCTGCCCGTTGTGGCCAGCGTCGTCGTGCGTCATTAGTGGATGTGATTCTACTTGGGGGCGCAGGTTGTTCTATTCACTCTCCGTTTCTCCTCTACTGCTACCTTCTTGTCAGATCACACGTATGTCTCTGCTAACTTTGTCCCCTTATGTCTTTTCCGTTCTTTTCCGTGCGTACTACTTTTGGTCTCTGAGCTTGCGTGTACTCGTAGTATGTAAGATACCACACAATTCGAGCTCAAGCGGGCTCTACTGTAGTAGATGCTTACATCGCTCTGTCCGTGCTTGCGCCTCTATCCTATCCGATTAGTCGTTTATGTGCACGTTCGCCTATGGCTTTCATTGTATGGTGGTGCTGCGTTGTTGTCTTGTCTCTGAGCTGCCCCGGTACCCTTCCCGGTTGGTTTTCTTCCGACTTTCCATTAGACTTTGACTGGATATCTTGCCAGCTAAGCTCTTTTGTTCGGTTTTGTTGAGTTATTTCTACGTATTTGTGTCGTGAGGTTCAAGAACTAGGTCATACTTAGTCTATTCCGGCTTGTCGCGCTACCGCTGCTACTACAGTCTCTGCCTTGCTTTCCGGTATGTACGATGGTGCGCAAGACCGATGTTCCGCCGCCTTTGAGTTGGGGATCTTGTTGGTTTAATCTTTAGACACTGCCCACCATTTGATGTAAAGCGATTGTTGCCTTCGAGCGTTGTCTTTATTGAGCTAATGATTTACCGTATTCAAACTATGCTTATGCTGTCTTCCGAACCCCACTCGTCATATCGGCATGTGTGTTAAGGGGACTGTTTTCAATATGGTTCCGGCCGTTGATAGTTTGCCAATACGTGTGAGAATCATTTTAGTATCAACAACAAGCCTTGTCGAATGGGAAACCAAGGCTAACGTGAGTTCTTTGGTGTGACGTCCCGATGTTCGGCTCGACCACACAGTCCCCAACAGTATACTTCGAAGCATCAGACATTTTCACTGAATTGAGGAAGGTATTACAGATATATGCATAACTTTTAAATCGGTGTTGGTAAAGTGAGAAATACACCAAAACTTTTTATTGTTCTAAACTATTTTATGACTGCGAGTGGAGTCCGGTTTAGAATACACGAAAATGCAGAGTCCCTGGAAAACTCACTAAATATTTTGTGCGACTGAAAAGAACTCAACTTTGGAGAATGGGGTTTTTACAATTGCTTTCTTGTCCATAGTTCAGGAAAGGTATAAGTCCAGTTAGGAT
>JAZFAU010001011.1:20000-28100 GCA_037178615.1 Dione vanillae
GAGAAGACGGTGGAAGCTTTCTACCACTTGGATCCACTTATAAAAATTTTAAAATCCCAAACACACCACACCAGAGGGCAGGATACAGTCAGCTCATTCTGCAGGAATCCAGGGCAGTACGCGAGGCAACTCAGGAACCGTTGGCGGTAGTTTGATATAATAATTGTATCAAATGACAGACGAATGCCACCTCAGTCTACCCGTGACCACGGACTACTGCAAAGTGTTCGAAACGTCGGGTTTTCACTAAAAAATGATAATATACGCGATAAATCGGTTAAATTGTTTTATTTAAAATCAAAGGTAACCCATCAATATGGAGACACGGTTACAAAAGAAACTGAGAGGGCCGCTTCCCGAGGGTAATCGTCGGGGCACACCTGGAGCTGACGCTGGGTGTTTCAGCATGCGAACCGTCAGCGGTCTGGAGTTGAACAGGCGGGCTCCCACCGACAAACATACTACAGCCGAAACACAACATTACCCAATAGTCCCATAGAACCTTATAGCTCAGATAGCGAATCTTACGCTCCTTCCACACTATCTTCATCTCTTCAAGCCATTCAGATAAAAATATTCCGACTTTGAGTGTTGCGCAGGAGGCTAATGCTTTTTTACCCTCGTCCACCAAAGCTGGAAAACCCAAGAGTACGCATGACATGGAGTTCTGAAGTTAACATGTTTATCATGCGTACCTACTATCACATCACTAAGTTAGAAACAGATCTCACCACATACAGACAACGCTTACATCAACTATTTTGTAAAAATATCCTTACATTAATGTCTCTGAGCAAAGAATATCAGACCAAAGAAGAACAATAGTTAGGAACAAGTTAATTCCACAGGATCTACTTAAGCAAATTTAAAGCAGAAGTTAAATTTCAAATAGAATTAGAAGAAACAGAAATGCAAAATATTGATAGTACTCAAACCCTGAATCATGTAACTTTTTCAAACACGCAGTCACAATCACAAACTACTTTTACACAAACTACACAAACATCTACGCAAACCGATTTTTTATCTTGTTTAGTTGAAAATGAAATAGAAACTCTAATAGTACCAGCTACAAGTGTCTCTGAAGATTACGTTCAAGTTTTAAAGGAAAAGTTAACAATTACACTTAATCTTTTTTCAGGCCTAGACCCAACGATGCGACCAAGTATACCAAAATTAAAATATACACAAAAACTCACCGAACTGATAAAAATATTTAATCTTCAAATATTAAATGATTATAACTCCAAGAACATTTCAATTAATAGACATACATACATTGATATATTGCACAGCTTTAGTAATAGGAGAAGAATTAGGTTATAAAATCACACAAAGAGGTGAAACAGAACAAAGAAAAAATATATAAATAAGCCATCGTGGCAAATAAGATTAGAAAAAAGTATTGTAAACTTAGAGCAGATATGGACGTCTTACACAATATATTAATAACAATAGATCTAAAAAAGTAGTGAAAACAGTCATGAAAATTTTTCGCAACACAAGGTTACATACTAAACATGAAAATGATAATGAAAAAGCAGAACAATTTCTAGATACATTAAAACAAAAATTAGCTCTCAAATCTCACAGACTTAAAAGATACAAGAAAGCACAGAAACGAAAAGAAGACAATATCTTATTTGTAACGAAAGAAAAACTATTCTATAGACAGATTTCAAAACCAAATCATCTAAACCTAGAAAGTCAAGAGAGTATACCTACAGAAGAACAGTTAACATTATATTGGTCAGATATATGGGAACAACAATCAAAACATAATGAAAATGCTCAATGGATTTTAGAAGAAATAAATAAATATAAAACATTAGATGTCATGAATTTTACTGATATTACCGAAACTGAAATATCAAAAATTACTGCCAAATTACATAGTGGAAATCACCCCAACAACATTTTTGGTACAAAAAATTAACACTATTTCATAAAGCAATAGCGGAAATTTAACGGAAATTGTTTTAAGGAAACAAATATACCCAATTTTATGGCGACTGGAGTCACGTACATGATACTAAAGGCAAATTTTCTTCAGAACCTGCACAAATAGACCTATAAATGTTTACCCACAATTTATAAAATCCTTACTTCAGTAATAGCGGCGCTAGAATTACTACACATATAGAACAACATAACATAATAGCGGAAGAACCAAAAAGGATGTAGGCGAGGCCATATGGATGCAAGGAACAACTCATTATAGATTCCACCATTCACAAGCATGCTACAGCAAAAAAATAGAAACTTACATTGCACTTATATTGATTACAGAAAAGCTTTTGATAGCATACCCCACATTTGGTTATACAAATATTAAAAATATACAAAATAAGTCCTACTATAATTGAATTTTTAAGCAATATTATGATGCAGTGGAAAACAACATTACAACTTCATTTTTAATAATCCAACAGTAACTACCAAACACATACATATAAAAAAAGGTATCTATCAAGGTGATTCCTTGAGTCCCCTATGGTTTTGTCTTGCCTTAAATCCATTATCTAATTTACTGCATAAAAGTGGGTTGGGATACAATTTTAATTCACGCATAAAACAGGCGCAAATATCACACCTTATTTATATGGATGATCTAAAACTATATGCTAAAACACATAAAGCTATGAAGAAACTAATAGATATAACCACAGAATTTAGTAACGATATTCAAATGCAATTTGGCCTCGCTAAATGTAAAACTCTCCATATAGTTAAAGGTAAAATACGACAAGGAATTATACACTTAACGAACATGACGACACTATTTTCGCTCTTGAACCAAATGATATTTACAAATATTTAGGATATAATCAATTAAAAGGCTTAGATCATACAAATACAAAAAGAATTTTAACTGTAGTAATATAAAAAAAGAATTTATGCCATCTGCAAAACCCAATTATCTGGAAAACATCTTATTAAAGCAATAAATACTTATGCCATCCCAATATTAACGTAATCTTTTGGTATTGTAAAATGGACGAAAACAGATATAGAGCAATTAGAGAGGACAACACGTACTACACTAACAAAGTACAATTACCTTCATCCGAAATCTGCCATAGAAAGACTAACCAATAAAGATTAGAAGGTGGCAGGGGCCTCCTAAATATTAATACTTTATGGCAAAAGCCAAATTCATTCTTTGCAACATTTTTTATTAAAAATCACATAATAGCATAATACATAAAAACAATAATAGATAATGATCATAATTACACTCCACTAAATTAATAGAATCAGGTAATGTCGAAATTGATCCCAGCCCAGACCTACAAAATCTACAAATGGATAAATGGAAACGGAAAGTTCTTCATGGAAGGACCATCCACATGATTCTGGAACATGCCAATATAGATCAGTCGGATCAAATATGTGGCTCAAGGTTGGTAGCTTGTTCCCCGAAACCGAAGGATTTATAATAGCCATTCAGGATCAAATCATAAATACTAAAAATTACAGAAAACATATAATTAAAGATACCAAAGTTACAAATGATAAATGTCGTAGATGACAAAGCCAGCCAGAGGACCATTCAACACATAACAGGTGCTTGTGTAATCTGACACATTCAGATTACACATACAGACACAACCAAATTGTTAGTATCGTTACACCAACAACTCGCGTTATAAATATAAATTAATTACGGCCAAATGATACTCCTTACTATAAATACACTCCTGACAACTATATTAGAAACTCTTCTCATAAGTTATATTACGACCGAGCTGTTCTAACAGATAAAACTATTCATTTTCAATAGACCTGATATATATTACAAAATAGTCGGATAAATTACCTACATTATAGACATAGCTGTGCCTAACACCCATAATCTACAAAGAACAATACCGAAAAATTAAGTAAATATGAAGAATTAAAAGAGGAACTAACAAGAATATGGAAACAGAAAAAGTATACATAGTTCCTATAGTTCTCTCCACTACCGGCGTCATACCGAAACATCTTCATCGTAGCATTAACATTTTAGATTAAAAATACCATTTATATCACATTACAGCGAGCAGCAAATTAAATACATGTAGAACAGTAAGGAAATTTTTACAAATAGATGACGAAATTAACTAAATAAAATAGGCTAACCTTTTTACATATATTGTATCTACTGGTTCCAACCCGTAGATATAAAAACCCAGTTTTGCAATGAGAAATAGTACATATAAATAATAATAATAATAACACTTTATTGCACACAAGAAAATGAGAAGAGAAAATACAAATAATACATATTATGTGCAATGGCGGCCTTATCACTACAAGTGATCTCTTACAGGCAACCATTCAATAAAATACATAATAAAAACAAGAAAAGGGACGGTGCAAAAAAAAATAAAGCGTTACTCCAACTTTACTATATATACATAGACATACACATACATATATACATACACACATACATACATACATACATACATAAATACATAAATGTATAATACATACGTGATAACATATATAATCATAGGGAATACTGACTTAGGTAGTACTTTTTAAGCTTACGCTTAAATATACCGACTGTCTGAGATTTTCTGATCTCCTCTGGCAGCGCATTCCAGAGTTTCACTGTTTTAATAGTAAAAGAGTTTTCATAGCATTTGGAGCGAGAAAGAGGGATTTCTAGGAAATTGTTATTGTGGAACGGAGATTTTGAGGGTGAAGGGAGCTCGACCCCAAGAACTTAAATCGTTCTTTGAGGTACAGTGGAGTATCCCACGGATATTGGAACTCTTTAAAAGTCCACATATGAGTGGTGCTAAGGAATCGAAAACAGATAACAAAATAATATTAAATTGAGAAAACAAGACTATTGACGTCATATATATTAAGAAAACTGTTGATTGAAATTTGTTAATAGTTTTTGAGATCATTTTCATTAATGCTACTAATTTTCTATAAGATTTTCGAAGAGGCTTAGGTTTATATTTGCGTATATTAAATTCAAATGATAAGAACGCATGACTGCTAAGCTAATGTATATAGTCTACGCATACTTCACTAGTGTTACCATCTACACAAACTAGATCTATTAGTGTCTCACTGTGAGAAGTAAAGTGGGTAGGCTCATCTACAATCTGTTTGAGATTCGTGTACATTAAGAACTCACACAGTACGTGTACAGTAATTATCAGATTCGTAAAAACGCACCGCTAGTTCGCATGTCGATTGCATATAATTTATGTGCGACCCGTGAATCGCACTTAGACATCGGTCACGATAGCCTGTCAGTGTTTGCCAAAAATGTGACAATTGTTACAGTACGATATAATATTTGTAGTAAATTGTGTGTTTATCCTTAAGTTTTATTTTATAATTATAACTATTAAAAATGTTATGTAAAGTCTTCAATATCTCTAATATAATGTCTGTCTAGTCTTAAGATATTTTTATGAAATACGAAGCATGTTGTGTTCTCCTATAATTGTGAGTGCATTTAGGTTAAGTTTTGTGAATAAGTACTTACACTTACACTAATACTGTAAGTTTTTTGTGTACTAACGTTAGAGATCCTTATAAAATAAAATAAAAATTAATATGTTTATGGAGCCTACTAGAATCACATCTACCAGTGCCACTTGTTTTGATAATATATTTACAAATTTAACACCAATCAGTAAATTAGTATTCAGCAAGTTAGATTCCGATCATTATGGCCAGTTAATTAAGTTTGAAAATGTTAGGAGAAAGGTGTGCAAAAAGAATATAACTTTTGTACCAGTAACTTTGGAGCGGATAAATACCTTAAAGAATGACTTAATTAGTTATTTACCAATTCACACTCTCGAATGTTAAATTTGCCAAAACTATTGTAAAACTTGGCGATGGGGAACTAGATTTAGTAAATACTACAGTTTTTCTGGACATTACTTTAGATTCAAAACTTCAGTGGGGCCCTCATGTGAACGATTTATCGAGGAGACTTAGCTCAGCCGCGCATGCGATCAAAAAGATCCGCTACTTAACCGACGTCAATACCGCTAGATTAGTTTATTTTAGTGACTTCCACAGCATTATGTCATATGGTATACTCTTATGGGGTAATGCTGCTGATATTGATACTATATTTGTTCTTCAGAAACGGGCTGTTCGAGCAATCTATAACATGAGGCCCAGAGATTCCCTTAGGGGTAAATTTAAAAAAATTAAAATCATGACTCTTCACAGTCAATATATATTCGAGAATTTAATATATGTTCATAAAATATTGATAAATTTAGAATAAATTGTGATGTTCACAATATTAATATGAGGAATAAGTATAAACTTGTTGTGCCCACCAGTAGGCTCCATAAAATAGGCAACTCCTTCCCATGTAATTGTGTCTATTTCTACAACAAACTGCCGAAAGAAGTATTTGATCTCTCGTTAAATAAATTTAAAATCTTTGTTAAACGGCAATTAATTAATAAATCCTATTATAGTGTAAAGGATTACATTGATGATAAAACGGCATGGAATTAATGAATTGCTCATAAGTTAGAATGACGTTTGTGAAGTGATCACAATAGGTTTAGGGAAACCTGGCTGAGTTAATAAAAATAAATAAATAAATAATGTATATAGTATATATAATGAAAATAATGAACTGCGTTCTGCTACCAGAAAATGTATATTGAATAATGTAGGGTAGGGTGTGCCCCATTTGTGGAAGCGTGCTGAGGGGTAGCTTATTTATTAATTATTTACCTTATAGTCGGTTTTAGGATAACAGAAATTGTACAGTACCTTATCTTCATGATTCACAACACAAACACTGATTGTTCACGGCCGCCATGGAATGTTTCACATTAGTCTTCTTCACTTAGGGTTACTTGCACTATTATCTTTTGTAGGTTTGTCTTTGTCAGGTTCAATATCAAGAGGAATACACAAAAGGGAAATCAAATAAGGCTGAGGGAAAATCACACCGCTAATTAATATTAGATTCAGGAAGGACGTGCGCTCGCGTCGGCCGTCTCACGTGCCCCTTTTACTACTTCTCTACAACTACTACTAGGGGAAAACACAAAAGGGAAATCAAATAAGGCTGAGGGAAATCACAGCGCTAATTAATATTAGACTCAGGAAGGACGTGCGCTCGCGTCGGCCGTCTCACGTGCCCCTTTTACTACTTCTCGACAACTACTACTAACCGCTCGCGCCGGGTGTTGGCACAAGACTCTAAACTAGTCGGGGTTGCCATATATGAACAAACATAGCCCCCGCCCTAAACATCTAATGTTTACGAGAAAATGGGAGTAGCTAACTAATAGGTAGACGAACTAATTTGGTTAAGGCTCTCTTTAGGATACCTGTCGATGTCTTAACATCAACCACACGCACAACGCTATCTTTACCAGGATAAATTTGGGAAATGCGACCACGTCGCCACTGTAAAGGGGGTAAATTATCATCTTTTATGAGGACTAGCTCGCCTACTGTTGGAGGATTCACTGGATCAGTCCACTTCTGCCTAGTCTGCAGAGTGTATAGGTACTCTAACTGCCACCGCGACCAAAAATGTTGAGTTATCTGTTTGCACTACTTGAAAACGGGTTTAAACGATTAATTTTTACATTGTTATAGGGATACTCCGGCAAAGCACTAAGAGGTTGGCCAATCCAAAAAATGACCAGGCGTCAAAACTTCTAGATCGTTAGGGTCATTAGATAAGGGACATAACGGCCCGGGAATTTAATACCGCTCAATTTTAGCAAAAATCGTGGTTAATTCCTCGAACGTTAAAGGAGTTTCGTAAACGACCCACCGACTCTGATGATTCCTTTCTTGTCAAGAAAGAGTGAGAGTCGTCTTAGGGAAGACCGCAAGGAAACGCTACGTTTTAACAAACTCAGCTCACCAGAAAAACTGTGACTGTACTATTTTTACTAAATACAGGAGGGCAATGCTTACGAAAGTTAAAGAGGAAGGGGAGCCTCACAATGAACCCAACCGTCAGTGTGACGGGAGGTTGTACCTTTAAAAATATCTCACACTCGTTATCTAAGGGGTTAGCAATCACGGGTTGAGGGGTCTCTTCGACCTTCCAGAATCTCTCGATGAGACGGGATAAGGATATTCCAG
>JAZFAU010001012.1:0-27850 GCA_037178615.1 Dione vanillae
GTTTACTTAATTTAATATAGCAGTCCCAAACATACATAATTTACAAACTACATACACTGAGAAGATAGTAAAATATAAAGACTAAGAAGAAAGAAGAGAAGAAAAAAGAGAAGATAGAAATTAAACACAATGGCGAGTTAAAAACGGTCCCAATAATAATTTCATCCACTGGTGTTATACCAACATTACTACATGAAAGTCTCCGAATTTTAGACATAGCACCACTTACATATGTTCTAATTCAGAAAGCTGCCATTCTTAACACATGTCGAATTGTCCGTAAATTTTTATCTATCACCACATAAAAACACAGTACCACTCTATTAATTGCTTGGCTAAAACCCGCGTTAATGAGTTATCAAAACTGAATATGTTTAAAATAAAATAATAATAATAATAAAAATTCTTTATTGTACACCCAATAATATATACAGAAATTACAAAATAACAACATACGTTGGTACAAAAGGCGGCCTTATTGCTAATAGCAATCTCTGCCAGGCAACCTTAATGCAGAGGAAATAGCAAAACTGAAGTAGGGATGGGGTGCAAGTAATATTTAAGTAGTGTATAAAATATATATATATATATATATATATATATATATATATATATATATATATATATATATATATATATATATATATATAATATATATCTATATATATATATATATATATATATATATATATATATATATATAAGTATTACGCAATAAAATATCTAAATACAAAATATGCTTGTGTATAAAATAAAGCAAAATAAATTAACCAAAGTGACAGGTAGTGTTTCTTTAAGCGACGCTTAAAAATTAAAAATGTTTTGGCATTTCCAATATCGAGGAGAAGGGAGTTCCATAACCGACAGGCAGGTTGTGGTAAAGGAGCAACTATAAAAGGAAGAGGCATGGGAAGGAATTTTTAAGGAGAGGTTACGTTTCGAGAGAAGACACCGAGAATGTGACTCGCCCAAAATTGGAAACGTTCTTTAAGATATGGAGGAGAAATCAGATTGAAACAGAATACAGTAAAAGAAGATGAAGTATATGAGTATTCCTGCGAAGGCGGATCGGGAGCCACTTGAGTTTCTTACGAAAATCTGAAATATGATCATATTTGCGTAGACCAAATATGAAGCGAATACATAAATTTTGAAGGCGCTCAAGTTTATCCAACTGGTCCTCTCTTAGGTCAGGGTAGCATATGTCTGCATAATCAAGAATCGGTAAAAGAAGAGTATTTGCTAACGAAATTTTAGTTGGCACCGGAAGAAAATTACGCATGCGGTTTAAGAGATCCTAATGACGCAAACATCTTTCTACTTACCTCACTTACCTGTGAATCCCATGACATATGGTTGTCCAAAGTGATTCCAGATCTTTACCGTTTTACTATATGGTAAGGAGTCATTATTAAGAAATACTGGCGGTAAAGTCGAAGCATCGATTTTTTATATAAGTTTAGAACTACCTATTAAAATCAGTTGAGTTTTTTTTGAGTTTAAGATGCAGACCAAATGATTTACACCAAGTGGATATATTCCGTAAGCTATTGCTAATATCCTTGATTGCAGCAGTTAAACTCAGTAGATCAGCTTGGTTGTAGATTTGTAGATCGTCTGCATATAGATGGTAGAAAGAAGAAATATCGTTAGAAATAGTATTTATAAATACCGAAAATAACAGAGGAGACAACACGCCACCCTGAGGAACGCCAGCAATGACTGAAAACCAATCAGAATAGGAATCTTGTATCCTTAAGCGTTGCCGTCGTCCATACAGATACTCATGAAACCAGTCAATTGCATCAGGAGATATGTTAAGAGACCTTAGAGATGCAAGCATGATCTCAAAGTCAACAGAGCCAAATGCATTGCTGAAGTCAAGCAATGCTAACACTGTGACTTGATGCATATCCATGCCTTGCGGATGTCATCAGTGACTTTAACCAACGCTGTTGTCGTGCTGTGACCAGGACGGAAACCAGATTGGAAAGGATTCATAAGGTTGTGGTGATAAAGAAATTGTGACAGTTAATTTTGAATTAACCGCTCAAGGACTTTGGATAAAAACGGAAGGATAGAAATAGGGCGATAATCAGATAAGTCCGTAGGTTTAAGCTTCTTAGGTATAGGAATATTTGAGCATCTTTCCATATTGAGGGAAATTGCTTATGTGTGATAGAATGGTTAAATATATGCGTGATAACAGGTAGTAAGATATCCAGGATTGGAATGATCATTTTACGGCAAATGCCGTCAGCGCCAACAGCATTGGAATTGATGGATGTAATGGTCTTCTTAACATCATCATCATCATTATGTTTAATTTAAATTTCAAAATCAAGAGCGATATTATATAGTTTATACTCATACATTTTGTTAGGTATCTCCATAAATTTGGTCTGCGTAAAGGGATCTGACGCACTAAGTCATGAATAAGTTACGAGTTCAAGCTACAACACATGTTTCTCTAAGGTCATTTAGTTCATGCATACATACGTGATGCATATTAACTTAATATGTATTAAGTTAATCTATATCTAATCTCTTAATGATTTCTAAATTCATTTACTGCTTACATGATCATATTCCATTTAATAATTACAAAAAGGTTTCTATATAACTTTCTTTAGAAATTAACCTTGAGTTATCTGTAAGTTAGAAATATTTAAATCTTTTTTCTTCTTACTTATTAGTAAAAATAATTAATTTTTAAATATTATTTATTATTCGATGGCAGTTTATATGGTACGATAAGCCCAATAGGTGGTTATAATATTATTATTGTGATTAAGAAACGAGAAATAATATAAAATAATCAGAGCAGGCATATTATCGTCTATATTTTCGAGCCAGCTAATCCGTAGAGTCTAGGGGCCACCGCAAATTGTGAAAGTTGGTGGCAGAACCAAAATCGCCAGCCATCCTGACCGCATGTACATATGCACGCGAGCAATGATAACATGCATTTAGAAAATTGAGATTCAATATATAGCTTTGTTATTTAAGATCAAAATATAGAATAAATTTAGAAGGAAATTTAAATACCCTCTCTCTATTTTGTCCCCACCTCATCTAACACATGTTTCTAGACCGTATGTTTGTTTTGTAAGGAAATCATCCTTTAATAGGTTTTAGCTCCGTTTTGAAATCTTAAATTATTTTATGATTTTTAAGTGTTAATCTACACTGAGGATAGAAAAAATACTTAAAGAAAAACATATAAAAATTTGAACGCAGCGGGGTCCCTATAGAGATGCTAACAACGAAATAAGTTGTATAAAACACATCAGCGTGATGTAGAACGCATGGCTCAGTGGTGAGAGCGCTGCACGGTTCGCAAAAGGGCACGGGTTCGAGTCCTGCTGCGTTCAAATTTATATGTTTTCTTTAAGTATCTTAAATATTAATAATTAATAATTTAAGTGTAAAATTAGTTACAACTAAACCAACAAGCTTACAACTTGTTTGTACTCAAATCATTAATCAAGAATATTATAGTGTAATTATAAAATATTTCATTTCAATTCTATTTACTAATGCATTGTTATCGTAAAGCTTTCACAAATTTTTTACAACACTGTTACTTTTTACCTAGACTTTCATATTAATCATCTCCTGATTTTTTGTAAATCACAATAAAAAAAGTAAATTAAGTTAATCTTTAGGTATACAGTCCTATATTATAAACTATTCGCCCTACACTGCTACATGCGGAATGGACCTATAAAAAAGGGTTAATTGTTTCTATTGCATTCTGTTTAAAAATGTGCGAAATAGTAAAATGCCTTAAATAAATATCAAAGTAACTTTATGCGGCTTGTAAATTCAATATAAATATTAAATTAAGCGTTTTAGAAAATTGAAACGTTGTTAACTTCGAAACGAAATTCTGAACAAGGATTTAAGAAACTCTTAATTGGTGAATCTGTTTACGGATACACGTGAACGTGAACAAACTCGCTTGTATCTTGTTTTCAATTTTTAGATATATAAAGGTGGTTTAGATCACTTAATACGAAAAAGTTTTATTATTTTTAAAGTTTATATAAATTAAGAGAACATACTTGAAAGAAAAACATTTCACATTGATGGAATTAAATATAAATAATTTCCATACTTCTTTTACATTGTTCATTTTGTATTTTTTATCAGAATTGATAACAAGCATCATAGTTTCTGCCGGTTAAGGTAAAACTGGAAACATAGTTACAAAGACAACGATGATGATAGCTAAAATATATAATTGAGTGAATAACAGATAGCAATACATTGAAGAAGGTAAATATCGTGTTCCATTTACGTGATGATATGATAAACCGGAAAATCATTTTCTACATATATAACATATAACTATAATATTATTATTAATGTTGTGCAAAAATTGAAACAATAAAATTATTATTTTCAATTATACACTTATGACTATTTTAATATAAAGAGCAAATAAGTGGCACACCGTATAATGTACGTTTAAAGAAAGTGATTAGAAAGCAAGATATATTTATTATATTACATGATATGGAAATCTCAAAACAAACACATTTTACTTTATCAAATAAGAAGTGGATAAATCCTATAATTTAGAGTTCTTCTATAATTCAATTCCCATAATTTAGACTTCTTTGATAAATCGACTGCCAACATTCAAATATTTTATAATTCGAGTCTTTAGTTTTTGAGACTATATCATTGAACCAAACAAAATCTTAGAGAAGTAGGGATATAAAATAAATGATCAGCCATTTCTGAAATATACAAAATTTGAGGGTAGTTGCTAATCAAATACATTAATATTATGATTTATTTAATAAAATATGCTATTTCATCTTGTTTCCGCTGAAATACGCTCGTAAAAGGTGTTTCTGTGGATCGAGACCTTTCGAGGGCAGGTTATAGGACTTAATCGTCCTTTATTTGACGACTATTCTTATTGCATTTCGTTTTTTTTCAAGCATTTCTGTATATTAAAAGCCTAAAGTTAAAGTTAAAAATGTAATAATAAGAAGAACTTATAATTATAAAAAATAAAATTATAGTTGTGCTCAGAATTAAATGGTGTTGTTGCAATTGTTGTAAGTTATTTGTAAATGATATTGCAAGGGAGCTTGAACAGTTGAATCTATACGGCTTTTCTTAGCAGAAGCTTTAACGTAAATTCAAAATCACTTATAATGGGCTGATTGAATATAATTTATTCTAAAATATATCAATTATATAGAAAAATGTTATTATTCGTAAAATGAAATCATTTGTATAACACCAGATTTCCTCTCTGCGCGTTCTGTGTTCAAGATTAAAGCCTGAGTGAACACAATTGTATTTTATATTTTACATAGGTACCATTAAAAGTATTGTGAACCATTATACTACTATATATTGTAATGAATCAAACCAGGTTCCTTCTTCAATTACATTTATTAATACTGAGTACAATTCAGATATCAAAAGGTACAGCATGACTGCTTAATGTTCTCTTCAGAATGTTCCTCCCAAGAATGGTCAATCAAATATTTATACTAGTTTATTTATACCCCTACACAGTTGACCACTTCCGATACAATTTAATGTTGCCAACTAAACTATTATAATTAATATTTTTTAAATACAATTCCATAATAAAATATATTATATTATGACATCGGGTATAACAATGTTAAAATTAATTGATAGACAAATAACGAGTGACGTTCAAGACAATATCTTATTTCTTTATACAAATAATAATAAAATATCGATAAATTACAGTACAATTAAGTGATAAAATAACAAATCACAACACTCGGCCATCCGAACGCGTGCTCTCTTCGGAGCACGCACTAACAAATCACAACACTCTGTTATGATATATTTACTATGTATACAGAACAATTTTTTTTAAAATTCAATTTCAAATTATTAAGAAAACAAATTTATTAACAAACAAAAGTAAATAAAAATTACAATAATACAATATTTATACTTAACGCATCTGCACTTGTTATTATATATCCATATATTCTATGAGTTATTTTATTTATATAGGTTCACCAGTGGTACTTACAATATATAATAATAATAATAATAATGATCATTTTCTGCAAAGTTCACTATTAGGGTATGTTATTCCGTATTACATAATGTCCCCCACTTTTCAACTTGAACTTTTCATTGTTTCGGTCATCCACCACCTTAGTCAAGAGGTCCAGTCCAGCAGGGTCCCACAGTGGTGCAGATTTCGTATTTCCATCTTCTCATTGACCGTCCTGTTTCTAGTCCCTTTCCTTGGATACCACAGAGTGACCTGTTTACTCTGCTTTTTCTGGTGCAACGCAGCTTGTGGCTTCTCTAGCCCCATTTCAAATGGTTTTGTCTCTAATATCAGAATTACTTGATTGTCTAAAATCTTGTTTCTCAGCATACTTTTTCCAATTACAATATATAACAATAATAAATTTTTAAAAAGTTTCCATAAACAAATGGATTTCAAGGTGAATACCACATGCAACAATCTATAGCTATCAATTTTTTCATAAAAATAAAAGAAATGACAATGATATAACACAAGTTACTTTATAATGTCGAACAGTATAATTCTTAATATATTAATAAAAAAAAACAATCCAGCGTAATAAAGACAATATCATAATGATGATACACTATGTAATGCTGATATCCTAGACGTTCGGTTTTGCGATATTTACGTAAAGAGGTTTTTACATACAAATTCAGTAACAATAAATAAACTAAGCTTCTAAATTGTTACTTATATTATAAAAATACCAACCTTTTCATTATTTTCAGTACCATTTCTAATAAAGCTAAAGAAATTTCACAGCAAGGAATATTCACGTATCCAAGGTCTAATTCTATCAGATGCTATTCTTACACGTCTGTTAGTGCAATATAAAAAACAATTAAATCAACATTTGAATTATCTAACCATTTAGCAGCATAATAATTTGTTTTTGATACTTCTCCACTAGATATCTTGAATAAAGGATTGCAAGAGTTCTTTTGAATTGTTATATTCTTTTGCCGCGCTTGAGGCGCATAAAGCAATGTTGATTATATTTTATAATTCTGTATTAATCATTTTGACATTCAAAATCTGAAATAAATTAATAGAGAAATAAATTTAAACATTTTAAAATAAATTTCAATGTTAAGAAACCTTAATGACACAAATCCTAACAACACGAGGAATAAATCTTTGTTCCAATGTTTATTAAACATATTTAATTGACAATAAAAAAAATAATATCAATATATCTTAAGAAATACATAAGTCAATCAATTTTAAATAGATATACTAGCCACAGCAACTTGCCGTTACAAAAATAGCAAATAACAATGCGTTATGTCAACTTCAGAATTCGTATTTTAGCACGATTTTAATTTACTAAATTTCCATAAATATGCAAATTATTATAAATATATATTTCAAAAAAGAATAATATAATTTCCTCTTAAATCATCATATAACAACATATGATATGAATCATACGGCCGTAGCGTTAGGTACATTAATAGTACGCTTCGCTGAGATATGTTAACCAAAGATATCAATTAGGTATGCGTTTGGCTAAGCTATCGTTACTATACTTTTGTATTGTAATGGAGGTCGCAGAAAATTAAAGTTGTAGGAAATCTCTGGTATATACTTTAGTTTAACTTTTAACATGTTATTGAGACCGGCCGTTAAGAAACCTTTTACTAATATTACTATAGGGTCATGCGAAAAAAAATCTTTAAAATAAACCTTTAGAATATTCATATTAATAATAGTAGTGTAAACTAATAATATAGGAATCACTCTTCTCACTACAAATGGTAAGGTTAATAATATTTCAGTAGTTTTCAAAATTATCACCCGGTAAAAATGAATTTAGTACTTCCATTTTAATTGCAGTTAAATTTTAGTACTTTATTAAATTATTGGCAAAAATAAAATTAGCTCATTGTGACCAAAACTTTCAATTTCTACACATATCCTAACTACAGATATTTTTAGAACACTTCATTAGATTACAAACGCTGCCAAAGTGTATGAATTCAAATTTGAAATATTTATTACCAGCATCAAATAATTCAAATTAAGTATTTGAACACACAATTAACGAACGGTTTAGTTAGTTAAAGTTAACTACTTGATATGTGTACATACGTGGTATGATACAAGGGGTTTTAGTTTAAAATAATTATCAAGATGACGATCTTACCCGACGATTGACGATTTAGTGCACTTTACAATAATTAGAGTTCAGTTAAATGTTTAATGAGAATTTGTTATAAATTATAGGTCCATTCTACTCTCGGGTCTTTTAAAATCTGGAATAACACTAAAGTATTTTTAATATTTATCACTGATTACATTGTTTATTACACTTTAGAGCTTGTATCTTATTACGTATGGAGTTATCGGCATTTACGTTATTTCACATCTGCTGCGAGTATGAAAACTTATAATAAAAATAATTTCTTCATTTATCCACGATTTACTAAGAATATCTTCAAAGAACAGACAGTTTATCATCTTGACAGCAAATTTAAAAAAATATATATTTATACTCTTACTTGGATTTTATCGGTTCAGCTGTCGTCACATAACACAACAATTGTTTCAATTGGTTGGTATTTCAACTTCTTTCACGACTGGAAGACCTATATCTTGTCAATTCTGCCTTACTGGAATGAAAACATTTGTCGTCCCCTGAAAACTATTTTACGAAGCTTCACATTCTTTTATAAATTTTAAACTTGTCTTGCCTTTTTTTTTACTTTGGGGCCAACATTAAAGATACAGATGTAGCACAAGCTCAAAAAGATTTGAATACCTTAACCGAGTGGTTTAAATTGTACTTACTGACAATTAATACCGTAAAAACGTGTTATGTAATATTTAAACAAATGAAAATAAAAATATTTCATCTATAACCCACTAGTAGTTAATAATGTGATTATCTAACAAACGTCTGAAATGAAAAAATGAAAAATACCTGGGTCAGACACTCATCTCTCGTGGACATATCAAATTGAACACATCAAAACAAACTTTCATCCATTTTGGGTTCGCTAGGTAATATCTCCCAGTGTATCCTCAAGAAATTAAAATACAATATCTATAATTTGCTAGTGGAATCACACCTAAACTACCTAATCGAGATTTGGGGAAATGTGCCTAAAACAAAACTGCGTGACTTACAAGTTAAACAGAATAAATTAGTAAAATTATTATTTCATTATCACCACCTTACTTCAACAAAACTATATTTACTGAACTAGGAATAATGAATATAAAACAACTACACTCTTACAATACTTATAACTTTTACACAAATGCTACTTTTAGCAAAACTCACAAATATACAAACGAAGTACACGCCGGGGAAGCTTGTTTTTCTTATCGAGAGTTCGAACAAAATTTACTATGAAAAATGTAACATACGACGGAGCACAATGTATAATAAACTACCCATCGACATAAAAACAATGTACGAGCTTACATGTCTTAAGTCAAAATTAAAGAAACATTTTTAAAAATTATTCCAAATATTTATAATACTATTAAAATATTTAAATAATATCTCATTGTGACTACAACTTTACTGGCAAAATGTTCATCCTACCCGCCTATGTTTTTATTTTATAAAAATTTGTACTTTTTTCAAATCAAACTTGAATTATTGTATTATTAATGTTATTTTCTTTTTTTTTTGTTTATTCTAGTAGATAAAAAAAAATTGTGCGAGTATAACGACCGATTGTAAAATTGTAGTTATTAACAAACTGTAGATTATGTTCTCACGTAAATGACCGTATTGTCTTTTGAAAATAAATATCTTTAAACAAAAATCTTTAAACCATACGTATACTAGTATTAAGCTTAGCTTAAGCTATTTCACATCAACGTACCAAGCATCTATTAACGTTTCATTTCAAAAAATCGCACGTGATTTGATTATAAATACTAAAACGGCTTAAGAAAATCTTAGTTAACATGAAATTATTCTTCATTCCAAAATTACTGTTTGACCGACTGCGTTTCAGCTGTATAGCTGAATTATCTTACTTCTTATCTAACTTATACTTATCTAACTTATATAACCAACATAACAGAAATCTATAAGTTTTTACATCGTTTGTAAATATCTGGCTTAGCTCATTCAAATAGCTCTAATTACTATTGTATAACTAAAAGCACAACAATATTTCTTCTACATTCTTCAATATTCTTACTAAGAGACTATGTAATACGCAACCTCATGTTTGTTATCTCAACCCGCCTATATGGTTGTATCTCGCACTACATGGTTGCAACATAATTACCAATATGGCTGTTCCTCACGCAAATCTGTATCTATTTTTACACATTTTTCTGATAGTTATTGTCAGAAAAGTTAAAATTTGACGACAATAATAAAATTTGACGACAATAATACGTTATTAATTCGAAATATATTTACTTCAAAAATATTAACTTTACCTCGAAATCACATTATCAGCCTTCATTATTTCTCATGAAACCATTTCTACACTGTAAACAAACAAACAAATTCTCTCTTCTAAAAAAAAAGTTTTATCACTTAGGTTTTCAATATTATATAATCATTTACAAAACTAAATATTCGTATTGTAGCATTTGCGAATATCGATAGCATATATTCGCATTCGTATTCACGACTGTATAAAAATATTACATTCGTTACATCACTAATATCAAGCTACCTACATGTTTTTCAAGTCAAGTCAATTACGTCACATCCATAGGTCCGTCTTTCAAGTCATCTACATTCAAACTCACATTTACATAATTCAAGCCACCTACATGGTGGTAGATCATTTCAGACATCTATTATTCAAGCCACCTTCCTGGTGGTACATCACAATTCTATAATTCAAGCCACCTTCCTGGTGGTAGATCACAATTCTACAATTCAAGCCACCTTCCTGGTGGTACATCACAATTCTATAATTCAAGCCACCTTCCTGGTGGTAGAACACAATTCTACAATTCAAGCCACCTTCCTGGTGGTAGAACACAATTCTACAATTCAAGCCACCTTCCTGGTGGTACATAACAATTCAAGCCACCTTCCTGGTGGTAGATCACAATTCTACAATTCAAGCCACCTTCCTGGTGGTAGATAACAATTCTACAATTCGAGCCACCTTCCTGGTGGTAGATCACAATTCTACAATTCAAGCCACCTACCTGGTGGTAGATCACAATTCTATAGTTCAAGCCAATTTCAATTCAATTCAATCTATAATTCAACAATTCAATCTATAATTCAACAATTCAATCTATAATTCAACAATTCAATCTATAATTCAACAATTCAATCTATAATTCAACAATTCAAATATAATTCAACAATTCAATATATAATTCAACAATTCAATATATAATTCAACAATTCAATATATAATTCAACAATTCAATATATAATTCAACAATTCAATCTATAATTCAACAATTCAATCTATAATTCAACACCTACTTGGTGGTATATCGCATTCATAAATCTATAATTTAATACACCTACTTGGTGGAAGATCGCATTTACAAATCTATAATTCAATACACCTGCATGGTAGTAGATCGCATTAATAAATCTATAATTCATTCATATACAAAATTCACAATACTTAAATGAACTCGCATATTCATCATAAATAACAATTATTACAAGACTAAATTTCTGTTTCATATGGTTCAAACGTTTGATATAGTAGTAACGTACATGCGTAAAACTTGCATGGAGGGTACTCATTTACTATACGAAAAATAAACTCACGATGTTAAACCACATTATCTGGTTGATAATTCTTTCATACAACAATTTAGTCTCGGAAAATAAAGAGCTAAAACGGAATATTTTCATTTATTTTACTTACATAAATTTCTCCTCTCCAGGGCGCGTGGAACTTTACACTTCTGAGATGTAATGAATCAAACCAGGTTCCTTCTTCAATTACATTTATTAATACTGAGTACAATTCAGATATCAAAAGGTACAGCATGACTGCTTAATGTTCTCTTCAGAATGTTCCTCCCAAGAATGGTCAATCAAATATTTATACTAGTTTATTTATACCCCCACACAGTTGACCACTTCCGATACAATTTAATGTTGCCAACTAAACTATTATAATTAATATTTTTTAAATACAATTCCATAATAAAATATATTATATTATAACATCGGATATAACAATGTTAAAATTAATTGATAGACAAATAACGAGTGACGTTCAATACAATATCTTATTTCTTTATACAAATAATAATAAAATATCGATAAATTACAGTACAATTAAGTGATAAAATAACAAATCACAACACTATTAACACCACAACGGTAAAGTTTAGAGTAGTTTGGCTGTACAGATGGACTTCCACTCGAAGATGAACAATTTACAACTATCGTCGTGCCTAGTACTTGGATATTTGCTTATGCCATTTACAAAGCTTAGTTCAATAAATTCTCTTACTTTATGTGATGCTACTAAGTTTGCTTGATTTTTAGAAACTAACCTAAGACACTCGCATAGTTATAATAGAAACGTAACGTGAGGTATCTAATGACTATTTTACTTATAATATTATTAATATTATTTTTTTATAGGTTTTTATCTTTATTCATTTTTATTTTTGACTTCACGCTTTACTTCGCCTTTCCTGAAATTGACTATTGAGATGTGAAGCTCTGCTTAGTTGCCTCAGCCAAGAAAATCATAATGAAATTATCTATCCTCCTCGAGTGGAAATTGAACCCAACGTTTCCGTTGCACGCAGTGCCTCTGCGCCACAATGGTCTTTCATCATAACCTAATATTCCAATTAAATACTAATATTTATTAAATTTGATTAAATTATTTGCCTAAATCTAGAGACTGTCCTAAAATTGCGTTTTATTACATATACTACATAGTGACAGATTATTTTCATGTAGTTCTCCCTATGTATTCACTATCAGAGTATCAGTAGAATACCAACTATAAATATATATATAAAAAATCTTTGATAGATTATTTCAGTGGAAAAGGAAATAAATAACTATATTTACTATCTCACTTTTATTCCGCATATTACAGGGTAGGCAGAGGGAACCGCAGGGACCTAGGGACCTCCGTTCCTCGCTTTCCGCCTTTTTCGAGGTATTGTGTGTTGAGTGTCAGCCTAGCTGCCAGAAAATGGAAATAGAAAAATCCATCTTCCCCGAGTGGAAATCGAACCCACAAACAATCTGGTTTACAGGCAGATGCTACGCCTCTGTGCTACAACGGTCCTCAATTTTATACTGCTAAAAGCCGGTTAGGCAAACACCAAGGGAACCTAGTGTTAAGGCACTCCATTTCCCGCTTCCCGCTTTTCGACATATTGCGTAGCAGAACTCATCGTATCGACCGATCAAACTCGTAGTATAAATTTGCTTAAACTAAATTGCCATAGAAACAGTATCTAAGTATCTAAATTCAAACCGAAATGCCTTGCATGCCCAATCCGCTCACTTAGCATTCAGTAATCTGTGCTCAATCAGTTAGCTTACATTGTTTGTAACAAAGACTATCTATCATGGCCGATATTGAATAAAGAATATACGCAAATATATGCAGGACTCTAATGCTATATACATTTTATTTAACCATATATAAATAATAATTTTTAATTTAGTAAGGAAGTAGACTTACAATATTTTTAGGGTTACTTCAAATGATTCCCATTTCCCTTAAGAATATAACTTTTATATAACAAGATTATTTTCTCTTTTTAGATTAATATAGATATCCAGACCTATAGACCCCTGATTCTTGCCGTTGTGTGCAAGTTCTGCTGTGTGTCTGTTCTTTGTATAATGTTCTGTAAATAAATATTCATAATTGTGTTCTTACATTTCAAAGGTAGGTGTAAAAGTCAAGTTCCTAGATTTAAATGAGGACAATAAAGTAAAACTTAATATTTTTTTTAAATAAAATAATTTAAACGGCCCACGGACTTCGGCAAAATGTTTGAAACGTTGGGTTTTCAAAAAAAAATATAATATACGCGAATAATCCGTTTAAATTTCTTTATTAAAAATGTACAAAATTGGTGAAAACCAAAGATCTTATTAAATATTTTTTTGTAAAAATATTTACATATAGAATACAAATAATAAAATAAATAAAATATTTACATAAAATTCTAATAATAAATTGTGGACATTTTTAAATATATTAATGATTTTAACAGTAGATTACAGTGCAAGTAGATTACAACAAACGTACACGACGAGCAAACTATTCGACCCACTGTTGAACAACTGATAACAAAAATGCCACAACCTAAATTGTTGCAATGATTTTCCATATTGAATATTAATAAAATTAGCCATATTGTAGTTAACAGCGAGTATAATCATGTTACATTACGTGAAATCAAACATATTATACGTAATTTAAAGGATGTAATCAGCATTTATTTCAATTTCACGATTTATTGCCTGTACAATTTAGAATTCATGATTTTGAACGCGGATCGAATTAACAACCGTTGTGTTTATAGTCATACACTGTCCCATTGGGCTACAATGTTCTGGATGTATAGTATACTCACTAGTCACTATATTCAAAACATAATAACAGTCAATATGTAATTTTGACTGTTATTATGTTTTGAATATAGTGACTAGTGTTTCTGTAGTTTATGTAGTTTCTGTTTGGGTGATTAAAATAATTTTTATATCAAAATGCATTTAAACTCTTTTAATTTTGTATCAAACGTGTATTTCAAAGTGGTATTCTTATTTTAGATTAAATAATTATATTTTAAAATATAATCGCTAAGATTTATCTCCTTTTTATAGAACTAATTACTAAAACATACAGCAGTCATTTATTATTTTAATAAAGGATTTTATAAAATAAAGCTAAATCTTTTTTAGAGCATATAATATATAATTCCTTTTAAAGTGTATGGTTACTTACAATATCGTTAAAGGTTCAAACCAAGTTGGTTTTTAAATAATTTTTTTTTTCAAGAAGCAAAACGCACACAATTATCTTAAATATACTTTGCATAAAGAGATTTATATTATATAATATAAAATATTCTCGATTATCAAAATGGTTATTTAGAATGATGCACTAAAAATTTTAAAGAACTAAGGAAAGATCGAGAATAGTGAAACATCCAAAGAATTTACCATATTGCTAAAAAGCACTTGATTTTCACAGTAATATGCCAACCACTTTAACCGATGCAGAACTTTTTCTCCTACATATAGCATGTAATCCATTGTATTATATAACCAAGTAGAAAACTACACGTTAAAGTTAAAGTAATAACGAGAAGAAAGCGAAGCTTATTCTCATTTTTTTACTTATTTCGACATTCATCAACAAAATTGCAATTTTGTGGTATTTCGTGAAGTAATATCAAAAGGCTAAGCTACTTTATAAGCTTCAAGCTTCAAGCTTATCATTTTATAATGCTCTAAGTACATATTTTTTAAGTGTTAAGTGACAAATTCTTTGTTATCATTTGTTATCACTATAGCACAATTATTTCACTAGTGTTGTGTTTCTATAAAAAAAATGAAACTTAAACAGGTCAATTCTTACTCTCATCTTCTGATAAGATTTGACATGTTCGAGTCTTATTTAAAATAGAAGAAACTACTTATGTTTCATGAATTCACCGTGTGGGTGCCCATCGCGTTGTAGGAAAATAAGCTCCGAGCAACGCTTGGGACTTGCGACCCTAGTGTAGGTTTAAAGGGCCCCTTTAAAATGCATTAGCGGCTTAAAATTTCATATGAAATGAACTACTTAGCCATAGCTCAAAGTAAATAGTAAATACGAGTAAGAGTTCATACAATATACTACAAAAATGACGCAAACGACTCCAATATTACACCAACAAAATTTTTAATATCAAAATACAATGTTAAACTGAGAGAGCAAAGCTGAAATCACCTTTTTCACCGTTTAAGTCATTTTAAGAGCTCTCATCTACAAAATAGAAACTGTTTCTTTTGTCTGTGTCAATATATGTATTTAACTAACTGTTGCCTGCGGCTCCGCTCTCGGTTTTTAAATGTATTATGCACATTATATTTTTTAGTGGCATTCTCGAGTTAACACAGTCTTGATAATGTATGCATAAAAGGTACTAAATACTAATATTGTGGTTTGGTTTGGACCAACGTTACTAATTTAAATTATTATGAAAAAGGAATTATTAAGACATAACTGTTTTTGGATTTTTTTAAGCCTGAATTAAATGGTTTTATATTTTTTTGAGTATTGTGAAATATTAAACATATTTTGAATAAGGTGTATTTTATAATCTGCTACAACACGAAATCTTCAAAATGTTTTTTTAAGATTTTGATTATCTAATTATGCAACTGAGGGACGATTCTTCTCGTTATAATTCTTTAAACAGATAACCGTCACAAAACGAAGGGCAGAAAAGCAAATATAAATATGTAAAGAAAACTGTAGTTTTCTTGAATTTATTTTTATATTTTTTAAATAAATGTAACTAAAAAAAATAATTTTATAATCTATGTCAAGACATAACCAAAATTAAAAAAATTAACGCAATAAAACTTTTATCACAAATAGAAACTCAATTGTGTTTTATTAACCGTGTCGTCCAAATCATAGAAAACTTAGAAAATACATTACAGATAAGTCACAATACATTCGCGTTAAATTGTCACAGGAAATTAAATAAAGAAAGACTAAACGAATGCTCACATTTATCAAAGAACTTTCCCAGTGGTGAATAGACTGTAATTAATTAGAGTTAAGCCAAAATTTCGAACTACTTTATTATTTTGAATCTTCTTTTCTTATTTCCGTTGAGTTCTTTAAGTATTGTGTTTGAAGTCATTGACGCTATGTAAAAAAAATAAAGCATTACTAGCCTTCATGAAAATTATTTTGCATTATGATTAGTAGTTCCCGAGACCTGGGCTTTTAATATGTTCATACGAAATTAATTTATTTAAAATTGTTTAAAATGAATTAAGAAAATTATTTAAAGATGAATCAAATTTAGCTTTATATTAATTAAATTGAATAAAGCTTAATATTGTTCTGTGTAATAAAATTTCACATTATATCTATACACTTCTTACCTCAATAACACCACGTTAATTACTCATCTTACATACCTTGTATTATAATATGTAATATACCTTATCGTATTGACTTTAATATAACAGCTAAATGCTTCAAATATGTCAACTACAAAGCTTTGTGCAATGTAACAAATTCTTACTGTTGTCGAACATTGTAGGTAATATTGTTAAATAAATATACAGGAGGCTCTATGCGTAATTGATTTTCATTGATTCATAAAAAAACTATATTTTAATTTCAAATCCTACAATTAATGAATTGACTAAAATATCAAATTTAAATTGGCCGATAAATTATTTATATATATTTGTAAAAAATCTATTAAAAACCCGATATTCTGGTTACTAGGGTGACAGGCTATTGAGGCTATACAGAGAAAAGTCCTAAAAAATATTACGTTATAAAAAATCCTTGTGGAAGAGAAATAAATTAAAATTGCATTTGATTGTTTATATAAGTAATTGTTTTTTTCAGTTATTTTACCACTTCTTTTCTTTGACAGTTCATATTATATTTTATTATTATTGACGTTTTGAAGAAGTCAACATAAGTTTACATTAAAAAATAGTATTAGACTTGCAGACTACTGAAGAGTAGTTAAACCAATCTGAAGGTTGTAAGTCCTATTCCTATATATATATATATATATATATATATATATATATATATATTATATATATATATATATATATATATATATATATATATATATATATATATATATATATATATATATATATATATATATATATATATATATATATATATATATATATATATATATATATATATATATATATATATATATATATATATATATATATATATATATATATATATATATATATATATATATATATATATATATATATATATATATATATATATATATATATATATATATATATATATATATATATATATATATATATATATATATATATATATATATATATATATATATATATTATATATATATATATATATATATATATATATATATATATATATATATATATATATATATATATATATATATATATATATATATATATATATATATATATATATATATACATATACATATACATATATATATATATATATATATATATATATATATATATATATATATATATATATATATATATATATGTACATTTTTAAAAATTTTCGAATTTCAAGGTCAAAGTCTATTTATAATCATTTTGATTACGCTGCGTCAAAAATGCAGTATTGAGAAAATTGATGTTCCAGAGTAAATGGAATTTGACAGATAGGTAATTTAATGATCGCTGTTGTATGGAATCTTAAAAATTAAGAGATACATAATAAGCGATATTTATTTGTACATATTTAAAATACATTTATATACATATAGTAATCTTATATCATTCATTCATCAGTTTATTAGTATGAGATTTTTTTTTATTTAAAAATAGTTAGCTCTACAGACACTTGGTCCGTACCCTTTTTTAACTTACACTATATGTTCTTATTACAAATATTGATTATATTAATACATAGAATTAATATTTATCATAATGAACATCTATAATAATCTTTACATTTTTTTTATATTTAATATTACTTAGAACTAAGGCTATGGCTGATAAGCGAATTATTAGTATGTGATTAAAATACTCGCATTACATGTCGATTTAAAATAGTGTTACTTATCTTTACTTTCAAACAAAGTTAGTTGCATGTATATTCTAAAACAATATTCATAAAGAGCTAAAAATGCTCTGGTATACGACACAAAGCGTCTTTTTGTATAGTGACATGTTCAAAATTAGTTTTCAACGCCGATGCCATAATAGTTCGTGTTGACTTTGACTATGGCTCAGCGACTCAGCTTATCGCTACAAGTAAGCATATTTAGTTTCACTGAGCACGTAGCTATTAGTAAATGAAAGGAATATTGTTTACTCAAAATAAATTAATATATGTTTGTATTAACAGCAATACGTCAATATGGAATTAGTATGTTGTGAATTACGTTTTGTCTTGGATTTTTATACTACACATATTAACAATCAGTAGTAGCATTCAATATTATGCCAACCGAAAGATGGGATGCACTGTGAATATTTTAATTAGCTTACATTGATTGGAAATATCTGTAGCAATTATAGTTGATTTACTACTGTTAGGTCACCACTCGATGGAATGAATTATGTTCAGTTCCACTCAACATACAATCCCGTCTGATTTCAAGACGAATTTGAAGCATAAAGAGTCTTAACACGACGTTATCTCTTGGATAAGCCTACACAGAGAAATAAAGCTTCATGCTCAGGAAAACAAAGACAAGATATTTAAATATGACATTTTAGAAGTAGTGGTTTAACTTTGATGCCATGACTTGCGTTTGATGCCGAGGGTGAACAAGCGGGATATCCCGTGTTCTGGTGGGATTTGGTAAGATAGAGCTCTGAGTTCGATAAGTAAAACACATCTTTTTCTATTTCCTTTCAGTATTATTGATATTGCTATTTTGAAGCTACTTTTAAATAAAATCACTCTGTAGTAGGTATTAAGACACACTTATGAGAATCGTACGTACAATGATAACAATAAAAACACACAAATAATTTTGTGATAAAAATGTATATAAATTTGCCAAATATATAGTAATTATTTGCTTGTAAGCAATCAAATTATATCTTACTTTAAGAATCATAGACAATTGGACTACACAAGTCTTTAATTAGTTGAACAGCTTTGTTCTGCAACGGAAGCACAAGGTTTTCGATAGCCTCTTAATTAAACTTATTTAAGCCTATTGTAGATTTTGTTCTTCGGTTACTTCAGTAACAAGAATACTTGCTTGTACATTGTAGAATTTAAAACTAAATGGAAAATATGATTTTGTATAACCCTCTGTAAATAGCAATCCTTTGTAAGGCAAAATAAATTTTTGATACAAATAAAAAAGTTTCAAACCAAACCATAAAGTTGTTGCTTGTCAGCGAGTAGGTTTTTTTTACTTTATGCTTTTTGTTTAAAACTATATATTTTTAAACTCTGTTAGACTTCTTTAGTATATAAAACAATACAATAGTATTGTTGTAGTCATTAAGCTGAAAGTGCTCTTTATATAAGCATATTTTACGGTTTAAAATATTGCAATGAACATTTCACAATAAAAGTTAACAAGCTATTGAAAAAAAATTATAATAATTACACTATGAAATGACGTGTCTCTCTCAAGGATTAAATGGTAAAAATATAATATGGTTTTTAATTGCTAGTATTATAATCAGATAGGTTTTATATAGATTTTCTCTCTTCACTAAACAACTTTTTAAAGGGGGAAGTTTAAATATGATGTGCTTGTTGCAGTACTTTGCCAATTTATTTGATTTTTTTACAAAACAAATAGATAGTGTTTTAAATTTCAGAAAGTGTGCACAAATATTTCTTTTTTATTTATTTTTTATCCATATAAGTATGACTTAACGGTCTTAGAAGTCGAGATTGCCAGGGTTTTCATATCTATTAACAATTTTATATATAGTAACAAAAAAGTCACGGTACTTTTAAAAACAGTTGAAGGTAGAGCAGATAAATGTTTAACTTTTATTTTAGTATCTATAATGATAATGAAAACCAATTTCTCTGAGATTTGATTTGAGAATCCAATTTTTCGTCCCAAGTCTTAGGTTATTATAGCATAAATTTTCTCTATAACTTTTGTTTATTAGATTTTCAGCACTATTATATAAATACCCCTTGTTTAGCTTATGACTCATCCTGCCTGACGAGAAGAATGAGCCTTTTTATGGTGACATACATATCCACGGTGGTCCTATTACGATGAATTTTTTGTAACATCACATTAATTTTTATTTGTATGATATATACACTCAAGCTTCAGTGGCGTAAATAAACCTGTCAATATTACAAGGAAATATTAATACAGAGACATAACCAATATACTTTAATTTTATTAATACTTAAATATTAAGGAACTCCTAGATTATAAGATATTATTAATATTACTTTAGATTTTAAGTAGTTATTTTTTTTCTCTTTCCTGTTTAAATTAAGGTTACCTAGATTTTTTATTCTGTATATATTTCTGTCTGTCATTTTTTAAAAAAAAAGTTATTTAAAATAAAACTTATTCCCAAAAAATGAATGTAATAAATCAGCTAATTGTTATCGAAAAAAATATATATTTGTAATTTTTTTTTAAATGCCATGGGAGGTGTAGTGTAGTAGGCATTTCTCGAGTGTAAATTTAGTATATGTATGAATCAGAATAAATCAGAACCTGGTACCATCAAGACGTCTTTAAATGATCCCAACCTTACACATTTTTTTTTTATTGACTATAATAATTTTTTCATCATATGCCTATTTTACTTTTTTATTTATAAGCAAATATAATAAAGTCAGAAATTTATTAAAAAATTAGACGTGGCTTTACATCAAAGCTAATAATAAATCAACCCCTGATTTTTTACAGTTAAAATTTTTGTTAAGGTCTGTCTGGAATCTGTCGGGGATCGTTGTAAATAATATCAAAATTAAGGCGCTTGATAAAAAAATATTTTTAATCTCACCGTCTTTTCATACGATGAGATATATTTTTTGGTTCTGAGTTTTGTCTTGAAACAAGAGAAGGTTTACAGTAAAGCAAATAAAGCGAGTGAAGCTGAATAGCTGATAGATTGTTTAGTTATAAGTTTTGAAAAATCAGTAGGGAAACAAACGATACGTGAACATATTAAGTTAATCTGTAAATGGTCTTTAAATTGAATTTCTGATCATATGACTTTTTAATGAAATATTACGTTAATTTAAATCAAAATGGCAAAAGTTATAAAAGAAGTCTCATCTATAGAAATTTCCATACAGATTAATATTGAATTATCTGTAAGTTATAAATGTTTAACTTTTAAGTCATTTAAGCTCAGAGGTCATTTGCATAGAAATTATATTTTTTAATTAGATTTTAATTATTTGAAGGCTTTTTACGACTATCCCAGTTTAATTCAAAATAATAATATTATACTTACCTTGCATAATATTGTTATTATTGATTTAGTAAAGAGAAATAGTACAAATTAATCAGAGTAGATACATTATGGTCTAAATTTTCGAGCCAGCTAATCTGTGCATAGGGACTGGGGCTCACCGCAATTTATCAAAGTTAGTGGCCGGACCAAAATCCTGACCGAATGAAAATATGTACGCGGGCAATAAAAACCTGCATTTAGTACATTTATTTTTGAATTATTCTTTATTACATTTTCTAAAAATATTAAGTGTACTATAATTATAAAGTACTTTATGATCATTGCCACAGAAAATATTTACTGATGTTTTGTAATCGTGAGCCTTCACATTCTATTTTTATTATTTTACTGTACAAGGAAATAAGTTTGTGACATTAACTTTAATATATCAACATCAACAACAACAATCAACCTGTTACAATTAATATAAATAAAAAATAAGAAACATATAATAGTGATCTTTTATTACTTAGAAGGTTTTCCATATTTTTTTATATCGTTTATGCTCTCACCTAGCAATAAATCATAATTGTCTATTAATGCGAAGAACAAATTATTGATTATTGTTGTTTACTTCCTATTTCCGCCTGAAGACTATTAATAAATTGTTTCAATAGTTTCTACTCCAGTAAAAAGGCAAAGTACATCGTTGTAAGCTGACACTGAACATGCAATGTTCCGGAAGAGGAGTGAAGTATCTTAAAATTATAATTCTTCAACCTCAAAAAGCGTTCAATTATTTCTATCATATTTTGCTTAAAAGTGAGTAAAGTATGTTTCAAGTAAACGTCAAAGTAAGTTTACGCGGTTAAAAAAATTCAATATTAATGTTAAATGAAGCATTTTTGAAGTTGTTAGCTTTGAAATGGAGTTCTCAAAGATTTAGGAAGAGATTTCCTAATTGGTGAATGCAAAATGTATGAATGCTTAATTTTGTTTTTAATTTTAAGTAATATAAAGGCACTCTTGGTTCACTCAGGGTGAAAAAGGTCAACTTGGAAGACACTTTCACATTTTTTGGCACTATCTAAAGTGTATATTATCTCGTAGTTCTGTTGTATATAGAGACAGTGCTCTACCTCTACTCTACTCTTTACTAGCTGTAGTTTACATGTTTTATTTTTTGAACATCAAATAATATTATTTAATTTATCACCTATCTACCAACCTAAGTTGGCTAAAGTTAATGCCTCAGACCCTAAAAGAACCATCGAAAAAAACTCAGCGGGACTTTCTCTATTTAACTAACTCAACGCCGTGCTTTGCTTATTGCTGTTACAATATGGTGTTAATTGTCAAATTAACTCCAAATTCGTGCATGTTTGAGAGTGGCTATCTGTGATAATATCTAAAAGAAGCAATTATAATATAGTTACCTAATTTATGTTTGTGACACACTAGTATTTATAAGTATTAAAATATAAAAAGTAAGTTAAAAGAATTTGACAGTCATTTAACTCAAAGCTCTGTACCAGGCATTCGGAAGTTTATTGCGTTACTTCTAGTCGCAGAGACTTACTTCAGATATACAATATCGCTCTCATTGTGCTCGTGTTGTGTGCAAATACATGAATAAAATGTAACTCAAATTATGATATACAGGAGCTTGTGACATAATATTACAAAAGATTAAATGCACAGTATATCTATAGACGATGGTACTTCTTCGATATATATACATCCTATTAACTACTTCATATTAGAAGTATGAAAGTTGATAGTCTAGACGGATGGATGTTTGTGTCTGTTTCACGCAAAAACAACTGAACAGATTAGACGAAAACTTTAGAGTAACATAGCTTATACATATGTACAAGATACAGTTTATGTGAATATTTTATGTAATTTAGGTATAATATGACAATGGATATCAATAAGTCAAAATAGGTCTACCTTCTGAGAACTAATGGGCCTTTGCTGCCTAGCTTGGATATACATGGAGATAATATTTAGTGAGATTATTACTCTTAAATATTTCGAAGTAACAATCTGTGACACATATATCCTTAATGTAGAAGGTTTCATGTCCAGAATAGAACAAATCTTAAATATAATAACTTGCATATTTCTTTATCGACATAAACGGTTGAAGTTGACTTATTATGTGCTGGAAAACTGGATACAAAAATAAAAAGACGATGAAATCTAAAAAATACGTAATTGAGTGAATAAGATAGCACTACAATGGAAGATGAGGTGAACATCATGTTCAATTTATGACGATGTAATAAGCTGGAAATGCAATATTTTACAAATAGATGTAACATATAATTATATTCAAATAATTTCGCTTTTTTATGCAGAATATTGGTATATATACATATATATAAATAATATATTAGAAAATGATTAATACGAAACATTTATAGTATAATATCGAAATATCAAAACCAACGTATTTCATTTTATTAAATAAGTAGGGTACTTCAAGCAGATAAGTCCTATAATTTAGAAGCCTTTAAACGGCAAAATACTTAGGAAAATCTGTTACATAGCCGATTTACATTCATTCCGAAATCCGATACAAACCGTTTATCGAGTTATCCTGTAACCGTGTCGGTTAGGTTCTGTGCTTTTATTGCAAACTACAGAACAGCTTACAGTGCTCATTTTGTTTTCACCTGATTCAAAATTTCCTTATTCAATATTCGCTTTGAGTAGCAAGTGCTCACAAATTCTGTTCCATTGTGAAATATTTGTACACTACGGAAATTGAAAATTCCGATTTAAACAATGAAAGCTTAGCTAAACTAACAAAAAAAGGTTCTTTTTAACTTTAACACATGTAAAATATTTTTTTACATCCATTTCATATAAAAAGAGTAGGATAGATTTTTTCTTCTAGAAAAAGGAGACTTTTTCTTATACTTCATAGAGAAGAGGGCCGTCGCGGCGCAGAGGCAAAGCGTCTGCCTATAAACGCGACGGTTTGTGGGTTCGATTCCCCTTCGGGGAAGATGGATTTTTCTATTTTCATTTTCTTCGCTCTGGAAACTAGGCAAAGCGCGGCGTTCAGTTCCGCTACTCAACACGCAATTCCTCGAAAAACGCGTGTTAAAAGTTTGCTGTAATGTATCAAGCAGTGATACATATAAATATTGAAATTGATTAATAAATACATAATTCTCAAAATTAGAAAAATAAAATATTTACATTTACTTAAAAAATATTTACAATTACTTAATTGTTATGAAATGTCTATTTGCAAATGTTTTTATAAAACAGTTTAATTTTCGTTTATCATAAAACTAAACTAAGTAAAGAAATCAAAATGAATTTAGATTTTAAAGAGTTTCATAGAAATCCGGCAAGAACAAGGAGACTATAGATGTGATTTTATATAAATTTAAACTAAATATCGCAACGTGATTTCATTCTTAAGGATTCTCATTTGATGGAACCCTTAAAATATTTTCTAAGTCTACTTAATAACTACTTTAAACACAATGTTCAATAAATTCTATATAGCGTTAGTGTTGTGCACATATATACATATATACATACATATATTCATCATTCACTGCCGGCCACGATAGTTTCTTTGACACAAGCAATGTTAGCTAACCGATTCAGTACAGATTACTGAATTGTAAGTCAGTAGAATGGGCATGCAAAGCATTTCGGTTTGAATCAAGTTACAATGATAACTTAGTTTAAGTGAAATATACTTGGAGTTCGATCGAGTAAGCATAGTTATTTATTAAATATATTTATAATTTTTAAGGCGTTAATCGCTACGAAGCGTAAAAACTGCTTAAGTATTTTATTAACGAAGTGCTAGTTATAAATATTTTTTTATACAACTTTATGCGTTTTTTACAAATTTCCGCCACCAGAGAGATACAGATAACAGTCACTTCTCGAGAGAGAATGCTATTTTTATGGTTTTTAAAATGCTAATTCACACTAAGGATAAAAGAAAACATTGATATAAAGCATATGAAAATAGTAATAACGTTGATTTATATAAATTTACATTACTTCCTTAATATTTGCGGGTCTGTTATGGTCTATCGGTCTATGGATATATAATAGTCTCTAAGATTGTAAGGGACACTCAAGTAAATACCTCACGTTGTACTTCTCGTATGACTGTGCAAGTGTCTTAGTTTACATTGTGTAAATCAAAGGGTGAATCAAAGAAACTTAGTAACATCACATAAACCAAGGAAATCTATTGAAATACGCTTTGTAATTGGCAAGAGCAAATATCCAAGTACCAGGTATGACTATAGTCGTAAATTGATCATTTTCGAATGGAAATCTAATAAAAAAAATAATGTATTGTTATTATTACTCCTAACATAAATTAATTCAATGAAATGTTGTAATCTATAGAAATATAAATATTAATATTAATGTTATTTTTGTTTAGATGGTTAATGCTTTAATATTTCTTTTCTAATTATTAATTAATAGTATTGTGTTTTTAATATGTAATTTTAAAGGAATTGTTATTATGTCAATGCGGAATTTTTACATGTATTTGTCTTTGCTTCAAACAATGTTATAGAATATGTGTATTGTAGTGTTATAAGTGCATGCTGAGACTACCTTTAATTAGTAGAACATTTTCCATGTTCAAGTTCAAGTTGTTATATTATTAAATATATTATTGTATCTACTGTTGGTTGTCCTAATAAATAAATAAATCTATCGTGTATACACTATCCTAAATTTTGACGTTGTTTTGTTAATTGCTGGTAATTGAAAGGATTACGGAACTATAAGTGATACGAGTATGTATAACACAACGTTTAAATACGTTTGAATTAAACAATAACATGTAATTGAAAACAAAAATTTATAACTTGATATGTAAAAATTTACCTTAAAACGTCTTTGTTAATATGCACCCTCAGGCTTTAATCTTGTTCTTTCTCACGTTGTGTTTCTCGTTTTACTGTACAAGTGTCTTAGTTTACTTTCTATAAATCAAAAGGTGAATCAAAGAATCTTGATAGCATCACATAAAGTAAGGAAAACTATTGAAATACGTTACTATTAGTAAATTTTTCATCTTCGATTGGAAGTCCATCTCGTGTAAAACCACTATCCTAAACTTTGACGTTGTGGTGTTAATTGCTGGTAATAGAACGAATTACGAAACTATAAATGAAATTACGAAAATATAATATGTATAATATAAAGTTTAAATACGCTTGAATTAAACAGTAATAAGTAATCAAGAACAAAAATGTAATAACGATGTGATATGTCAAAATTTGCTTTACAACGTTCTTGTTAATATGTTCCCTCAGGCTTTCGTCTTTAGTCACAGGATCTCGGAAATTCATCTTTTTATTTTTATATATTTTTCTTTTAAATTTAATTAATTTAATATTCTGATGTCATTTTCTACAAAATATCATTTAGGATCATATTATCCTGTTAGAAAAGCTTTTGATGTTGGCTAGTCAAATAAATGGTTCGTTTTTTTACATTAGAGTAATTTGAAATAAATGCGCAAATTTAAATAATTTTACTTTTTAAAATTTTGTTGATATATTTTAATAATCGTAACATTTTTTATTGAATTAGGCCATTATAAGCACTTTAGAAACCTTAATTTACATTAAATTGCAGTATATCAGTCCTTCGGGAAGCTACCACCGGCTCGGAAGGCAGATTCTGGAAAGAAAGTTGTAAAAGGCGGAAAGAAAAGTTGCTATTGCAGTATGAATATCATTTAATTCCACGCA
>JAZFAU010001013.1:0-27816 GCA_037178615.1 Dione vanillae
AAGCGTTCATATCTTATCTTTTTATATCATTGTGTCCTTAACTTACTCCAACATTACCCCGGGTACTTACAACGCTTCGTGTGCCTTAAACACCTTAAATTTATTTTCATTTCGCGATTTTTATACATTTTAAATAAAACAATTTAACCAAAGTAGTCCGTGGTAGACTCAAATCCGTGACCACGGACTACTGCAAAGTATTCGAAATATCAGATTTCACAAAAAAATTCAATATACGCGATTAATCCGGTTAAATTATTTTATTTAAAATTATTTTCATTTCATCAAGAGACAAGAGAGGACGATGTCATAGGTCAGGCATATTTATGTATTTGATATATGAATATTCTAGAGGTGACTATGACTGAACTAATTATATATATATATATATATATATATATATATATATATATATATATATATATATATATATATATATATATATATATATATATATATATATATATATATATATATATATATATATATATATTATATATATATATATATATATATATATATATATATATATATATATATATATATATATATATATATATATATATATATATATATATATATATATATATATATATATATATATATATATATATATATATATATATATATATATATATATATATATATATATATATATATATATATATATATATATATATATATATATATATATATATATATATATATATATATATATATATATTTAATTAAATAAAGTAATTTACTCTGAGTTCAGTAAAAAGTGACGCTTGTAATAAGTTTCCAGTAGGGTAATATTAAGCTATCTCTTGTAAATTGTGTCATAATTGTATTAATATATTTGGTCCAGAAGGACTGTATGTATTAAATACAATTAATATATGCCACAGAATATAAGCAGTAGGCAAATTAATTCTGTCATATATCATATTTTTGTTGGCGATTAAATGATATATAACTTTTTTTTGACCTTGTTCTTATGAGAATATAAAGAAAACCCGTCTTGTGGTCCGCTAGGATAAATCACATCATTTTTTGCCTTTCTAAATTCAATTATTTCAGCTGTAAGATATCTTTTAGTCAGCGAATCTGTAGCGTATATATAAATAATATATATTTATTTACAAAATATAGATATAAATTCTCAAAAAATGTTTGTACTATTCCATATTTTGTGCACAAATATTTTGCCTGTAATAAGTTTGTTTCAATACTTACTCTCTCATAGTAAGTAGTAGTTACTTATTTGCATCAACTACGAAATATTAAAAAAAGGCTTCTAAAACATAGCCAAGCTCTATACGCCTGGTAGAGTCAGCTCTATTATTAGTATATTGTCTGTGGCCTGCTATTCTCAGTCTGCTTCTGAAGAGTTTGATATGCTTTTTCATAGATTTACTTATAGATAACAATATATATCGTTGAAATAACAACGTTGCTTAAACAATTGAATTCGTAGAGAAGTTGATATCAAAAAACGACTACTGTTAAGCTACTTGGAAAAGATTAAAATTGTATTGAAATTTTTTCAAATATTATAATATGTTTAAAAATATTATTCCCTATTACAGAAAAGAACTTTTGGAAAACGTGTAAAAAGTTCAACGAAGCAGGGTTGTAACTATTATATCTTGTAATTCTTAGGATATTTTTCACTTATTATTGTTTTGAAGAATTTATTTGTGACGTTGTAAAAAATGTTTTTTGTTTTAAATAGTTTTAGAAATATTCTTCTAGTGTAGTAAAGATAGGACACAACATATACACGAAAGATATACAAAACTAATAATTCGTGTTAATAGCGCTCGTCTCCTAAACTCGTATTAAGGATACACCTTTCATTTAATTTCTCACTCTTACATGTTTTTAGCTATATTAAGTATCAACTTAATCAAGACTTTTTAGAACAAGTACATGAAATAGAATACTTTCTATCTTTACTGTTAAGTAGAGACATCCGTTACTTCGGTAGTATTTTCATCGTATATTGACACTCAAATACACTATTGGATGCTACATTAAATGTATATTACGCTTATCAATAATTGATAGCGTCATTTGTATATTTTAGCCCCAGTTTGGTTATTTTTATAGTTCCACTTGTTCTAAACTTTTAATTACATTTTTTTCGCATACGAGAATAGACAGAGTAGTAAACATTTAAACTTTTGGTTCAAGCTTTTTGCCAATAATACAGAAAGAATCTTTCATCCAATTTTCAAGACATTGAGTGAAAAATTGTATTGAATATTAATTTTTTTAATATATATAAGAAAGTCGATAAAGAGTTCATGATTGTAATTGCATTGAAGAACGCGGCCTTGCGTTTTTCATATGGAACATATAAGTTTAAAATTAAGTAACGTAGCTTAAAAGCAAATTATGTTTTTAATAATAACAAAACGAGAAACAAAACGAATGAAATGTTTTCCACAAGTAATCATGAATTATTAAAATAATTGACAAATCTAACATTATTTTTTTCTTTCAGATAATATGAATAATGGATTACAACGACACACTCAATATCTCGGAGCCCTACAAGCCTTACTATGAACGTCCTGAAACATATATAGTCCCGTTGATATTCGCCTTAATATTCATTATAGGCGTGGTGGGTAACGGCACTCTAGTCGCTGTGTTTGTGAGGCACAAGGCTATGAGAAATGTTCCTAATACGTAAGTAATTTTATCCACATTATAAATTGATAAGCTAGAGTAGGAATAAAACTATATATTTAATAAAATAAATTTGTATTCGCAACTATAATATGGAAAGCAAAGTGTCTATATAGAACGTAAAAATGTTTTATTGAACAGCCTTTGTATAAGATTTCTTTAAAGCTAATGTTATCGGAGAAATAAAATACCAGGAAATAAGAAAATAAAAGTTTTCCTCGCTTCATTGCCCAAACAACATGCGGCGTTGAGTTCCGAATGTCGAAACGAGTATATAACAAACGAAATATTCTTGTTTTCTCTGCCTCCTCTGCTATATGCGGGATAGGGTATGAAATTTAACAAAAAAATTGAATTGACTCAATTTTTATCTTTTGAAATGAGGCGTAGTTTATCTTTTGAAATGCCTGTAAATGTGACAGTTTTGTGGGCTCGATTCCCATTCGAGAAAAATGCGGAAAAGGCAGACAGCTGGGACTAAGCAACGCAGGGTCTTAACACTAGGTTCTTTTGGTTCCTGCAGTTCCCTCTATCTCCCCTGCCATGGATTAAGCGTGAAGCTATAAAAAGTAATTTTTTTAAGTCTTAACTAAGATAGAATACAAATTATTTATTATTTGTAATGATTTATATTAAAATTTTATAGCACAATGCTTCATTCACAATAAAGAATATTTTAATCTGTTATAAAGAGCTTTTTACCATAATTAATGAATTTGCAAAATGACGGATACGTCAGATCGTCATTATGCTAGCTCAGATAGATTGTATCGATATGAATGGCTAATTTATATTTTAAAATAAGTTCAATAACAAAATGGAAGAATGAAAAACCACTGGAAAGTAGATATTATGTAACGAAAAAAACAGATGGTGTGTTGACTAGAGAGGGGAGTCGTTGTCGAGGAGGGGCGAGGACGGGTGGTGCGTTGTGGAGAGGAGAGGAGAGTAATATAAAATAGGCGGCGGTGTAGTGATTCGGGTTACTTTCGTTGCATAAGTCATCATATTAAGTTGTGAAACAGTGATTAAATAAGTTTAATATCATATGCAGTGTTTATTTTTTATCTACCGGCGTTATATATCAGAAGAGGGATTACCGCAAAATGAAGAGAACCCGTGAGGACCCTGGATATTCTTTACGAATAAAAAGGCACCGCGACTCACAAGTAAGTGAATCTAGTAAGAAATCTATGCCTGTTAAAGAATTGATAAAAAGGAGGGTAGATAAAGCAGTAAATCAACGTTTAAATAGTGAATTAAATATCAGATGTACAAAATTACAAAGTACAGAAAAATTAGTTCCTGATTACGATCCTGATAATCGTGATTTAAATATAAAAAGTTGGATTAAGAAAATTGAGCAATTAGGCGTAATTTATAATTGGAATGACGAAACTAAATCATTTATTTTGCAATCAAAGCTACAAGGACAGGCTAGACAATGGTTTAATAGATTGGATTCGTATGATTATTCGTGGGAAGAATGGAAATCTATGATTATAAGGGCTTTTCCACGTCATCATGATTACGCATCTCTGTTAGATGAGCTCATGTCTAGAAAGAAACTCCCAACTGAATCTATGACAAAGTATTTTCAGGAAAAGTTAGCCATATGCTACAGGTGCCAATTGAGTGATCAAGCCGCTGTATCCTGCATTGTACGTGGGCTGCCTCAAGAACTTCGAGCAAATGCACAAGCATTTCAATGTCATACTCCAGACGAGTTGTATGAAGGTTTTCTATCTGCCTTTGATTCTTATCAAAACAATTCACAGAGAACGCAAAACTATCCTGTCAAAACTGTTGGGTTTTCGAAAGCTTTGAACGCTGGAAGGTCTACCAGCCAGTTGGATAATACCAATACAAGAAAATCACCGGTCTGCTATCGCTGCAATGAGATAGGACACGTTGCCACTACCTGTAAGTTGCCTGATAGACGTAAATGTTTTAGATGTGGTAAACTAGGTCATGTGGCGAGCACGTGCACTGCTGATAGTGAACAGGTAACTTATAAGAAGGTACAGCTATTATCAAATTTAAACGATGTATATAAGAAAAATGTTCGTGTAAATGATGTACACATGAAAGCTTACATCGATACAGGGAGCGAGTTAAATGTTATCAACAAGAAGGCATCGGACGCACTTAAACTAAAGGTAAAGCCTACAAATACTGTTTTAAAGGGTTTTAATAATAGCTCTGTTCGTGCTATTGGAGAAGTTGAGTTCGATCTTTTAGTCGACAACGTGACTATTAAAACTTCTGCCGTAGTCACCGATGTTGATTTGGGAAATTTTGTTTTAATAATAGGACAAACTATTATTAATCGAGAAGATGTTATGTTATGCGTTTCTAAATACGGGGTCACCTTATCTAAAGTACCAAATATACCTAACGACTTAATGAATATCGATATGTGTGATGAAGCGAGCTGTTTCAGAGTTGAACTAATAGAAGATACAGTTGTACCCATTGGCGACAACCTGGTGAGGGTAAAAGTGAATGGAGCGGATTTAGGTAATTTTTACACGAAGCCGAGACGATACAGCATGGGCAAAGTTGTTTACGCTATAGCGAGCACAGTCCTCAAGGACATGTTTTGTTTATTTGGTTTCCCTAAGAAAGTAATATCTGATAGAAATTTAGCCTTTACTAGTAGAGTTTTTAAGGAGTTCTCAATGAAACATCAATTTCACCACACATTGAACGCAATAGCTTGTCCCAGGGCCAATGGCCAAGTCGAGCGGTACAATCGTTCACTATTAGATGCCTTACGTACTTGCAATGTCGACCCTAATATGTGGACAGAATGTCTGCCAGACATTGTATGGGGGATGAATAATACAATTAATGAAAGTCTCGGTTATCATCCATACGAAATTATGTTTAGTCATAAAGGTCGACTTATGCCAAATTTAATCGGCAATGAAGAGTCAACATCTGTAGGAGAAAAACGTAAAAATGCATCAAAACGTTTAGAGCGCCAAGCTGAAAATATGAAGCGAAATTATGACAAACGCCATAAACCTGAGAAAATGTTCAAAAAGGGGGACTTAGTACTCTGGAAACAAGCACCGTCAGGGGGTGAAGTTAAGAACGTGAATAATAAATTGCGAGTGCTTTATTCTGGGCCTTACATTGTACAAAAAATCTTGAATAATGCCCGTTACGAAATTAGAAGTGTGAAAGGCATGCGTGGTTACAAAAAGTTCTCTGGTATTGTGGCTGCCGATTCTCTCCGTACCTATCGAAGTGCCCCTGAGTGTAGTGAGACTAGTAGCGATGACGACATAGTTACTAGGGATGATTTAATTGATTTATTGGAGAGCTAAAATCTTATGTTTGCACCAATTGCGGTGCAATTGTTTCAGGATGGCCGACTGTAACGAAAAAAACAGATGGTGTGTTGACTGGTGTGGGGAGTCGTTGTCGAGGAGGGGCGAGGACGGGTGGTGCGTTGTGGAGAGGAGAGGAGAGTAATATAAAATAGGCGGCGGTGTAGTGATTCGGGTTACTTTCGTTGCATAAGTCATCATATTAAGTTGTGAAACAGTGATTAAATAAGTTTAATATCATATGCAGTGTTTATTTTTTATCTACCGGCGTTATAATTATATTTAATTTCTTTAAACTAAATAGTTTTATTAATACCTTGATAACTTGACTGTAAATTCGAAGGTTGAGAGCTCTCCCGTTGAGAGCATCCCAGTGATTTTTCTCAGTTCATAGTTGATTTCGGGCGACAAGTAAATGTTAAAAAGCTTCTGTACCTTATGTTCTTTCAAACTTTCCTGCTATACGTTACACAATAGTTTAACCCGTTTTTGTCAACTGCCGTCTCTATTCAATCTCGAAATTGAATTTGCAAGGCCGGTTTTTATGTTTGAAAAGTTACCGCAAAAATCCCAACGTATTTTTTAACTTACACACAACAACTTATAATATTATTTATATTATTCATATTATATTATTCATAAATGAACTCATAACGGTAATGAAGCACTCACGTGTATACATGTTTGCAGACGATCTCAAAATCACTAAGATAATTAAGCAACAGTCTGATGTCTTGGAGCTTCAAGAGGATCTAAATGATCTAGTAATCTGGTGTCAAAAAAATAAAATGTATTTGAATCCTCTGAAGTGCTGTTTCATTAGATTTACAAGAAAAAGAAATCCAATAATTAGTTCATATACAATATCCGGAAAAAGTCTAAAGGAGTCAAAAACGGTTCGTGATCTAGGCGTTATATTTGACAGTAGTCTCCGCTTCGATGCTCATGTTGATGTTATGGTCACTTCTGCGTTAAAGTCGCTTGGTTTTATTATAAGACAATCTAAAGACTTCAGGAGGGCATCCACCATGATTCGACTTTATAATTGTTATGTTAGAAGTAAACTTGAGTATTGTTGTCAAGTATGGTCACCGTTATATAAGGTATATGATGATCGTATTGAAAAGGTGCAAAAACGTTTTTTGAGACACTTGTGTTACAGAATGAGGGTACACGTCAAAAGCTATAGCGATAGACTTAAGTACTTCGAAATGCAACCTCTTCGTGTGCGAAGATCCTTATTGGATTTAGCCTTTTTGTATAAGCTTTTCCATAATAAAGTGGACAATAAATATCTGCTCGAAAAACTTAACATAAACGTGCCACGAAGACCACCTCGGAACCCATGTCCATTGTTTAAAATTAGAAAGAGTAGAACCAATCTTGGGAAAAATTCACCATTAGCCCGAATGACACGCTTATATAACGCAATACCAACTATCGACATGGGTTTCGACACTTTTAGCACTTTCAAAAAGAAATGTTATGACTTTTATGCAAATTAGTTAGAGTAAATTTGTTTCTATAATTTTATTTCTGAAGTATTTTTATTTTCATTTTGTTTAGTTTACTTTGGTTTTGTTAAATAGTTTTCGATAAATTATTTTATTTCATTGTTTTGTAATTATTACTTTGTATTTTTATGTTTATTTTTTTTTGTTGTATTTTAGAGTTCATTACTTTATTGGCGCATGTTGTGTACTCCTATAATTGGAGGTACATTTGGTATTTATTTTCTAAGCTTGTATTTTTTTTTTGCATCACATGTGTATCTCTGTTGGAGTTCCTTATTAAATAAATAAATAAATAAACTTACACAAATAAATATGGCCAAATGGTATTTTTGCTACAAATATTTCTGAATATTTCTGAATAATACAATATTTGTACTTTGCAGAGATTGTTTCAAATTTGAATATTTTATATGACATTTAGTTAGATAATTAATGCTGGTTAAATGAAAATACGTGTTTTCCTAAATGTTCAAATCGACATGATTGTACTGTTGTTTATTTAAGAAATCTAGTAAATATACTGTAGAAGAACCAGATTCAACATTGGGTGCTAACTTTATTTCTCTAACAATTTACCTTGATATATTTATTCTAGCTTTGTATTAATATTACCACCGACTTTTATTTTCTATATATAAATTTTCTATTCTAAGCCACGTATTTGGAGCCTTCCTTTGTATATTTTCTTGTTGTAGCTGATTGATATTTCCTATGCAGTGATTTTTGTTTCCAAATATTTATTTTTTGATGATCTGTTACTATTTCTTTGGAAATTCTATTATATATCATGCTAGCATTTTGTAAATGGAATTGTCATTCATTTTGCCTTGGATATATATTTGAATGTTGAGTATCTGTTGATTGTACAGATTTTTTGTATTAATTCCTCAACAAATACTTAATAAGGTTTAAATTTGACAGTATGTCAGACAGGGTGTAATTTAGAACAGCTAGCGTTAACGTTTTTACATTTAACTCCAAACTTTAAAAATAATATAAGAAAACGCATTTTATATAGAGTTTAGTGAAAATTTATTTCGTTCTCTACTTTCCATACATATACAGAGAGAGAGAAAGACTTCGAATTATATGTTTATAATAAGATTTTTTTTACAAAATATATGAAATCAATTTAATATAACGATATTTGAAACCAAATTCGCCATTTAGTAAAAAGTAAAGAGTAATTTTGTTCAGTTATAATACATTTTATTTCTCTCCACTTTTATGTATTTTAAATTATGATTCTTTTAGATGTCTTCTGTAATAGTCCGATTAAAGTGCATGAAAGACGTAATTGTTTTTACATAAAGTGCTACTTTAATTACTTTTCGGTTATTGGCAGCTCTTCATAAATTGCGACTGTTAGTCACATATGTTAAACTTTAAGTCACATAAGTCCTTAATTTCTGAATGATATAATCTCAAATTTTAAAATAAAATATCAAAATAACGTTGTTTTATTAAATGTACAACAATTTATAACTTTTAATAAAACAACGTTACGAGTAATAACAACGTTAATAATTTTTGCTTAAAAATATTATATATTAGGTAAGTGGGCGAATAAGGTGATATTTTAAATAATTAAGTAAATTTATTGGATTGACAGGCAATCAAACAGGCAGTAAATCAGTAGTGCTCAAAACACCGTTCCCCACTTTCCTCTTTATATGTGCCATGCAGACAATAAATTTTGAGTGCAATATTCTCATTTATATATCTTTCATAATTTTCTCGTTGAAAATATATATCGAATAAATTCCTCCAGGGTTATTTTTAAAAAGCGTGACGTCAGCATTGCTGACGTCACTTTCACCAACATAAAATGAAAAAATAAAACTATTTCAGCTATTAACTATTTCATAATAGGTTTATTCAACAATCGATCGGGACACTAAGTTCGTCCGAACAGTCCGACGGCTTGAATGAGAATGAACCCACGAGCAACCGTCGCACTGTTTTTTATAGTAAAAATCATAACAACAACACCTTTTGAAAACAGGTGTCTAATCAATGAAATAACATTTAAAATTCACTTTTATGTTTGGTTTTAACAACGATTAATTCATTTTTGATTTTTAAACAATAAGCAACAACTGATTTACAAATTAATTCGAAATAATTTAATTAAATAATTATTTTAAAGCGTTTGCGACCGACATATATATTATTAGCAACAAAAAATATCATTTAAACATTTAGAGAAAATGGATATTGCCTTAGAACTCAATTTCACATTTTTTTATATTAATTATTTAGCTATTATATTTAAATAATTATTTAACTATCGATTTGTAAAGCCTCTATGAAATGTTTCAGTGTATAGTTGTTTTACTTGTGCTTTAAAAGTCATTGAATATTAAATTTAAATCCAAAGTGAATTTTAGACTACACAATTTTTCATTTTAGAGAGTTTTTAAATATAACTCAAAATGGAGATATATCAAACTAAAGTGCGTCAAACTTATATTGTACCATTACACATAAAATTGATTGAAAAATATCTGCATATGCAAATAACCCGCCAACATAGTGACCAGATCAAGCAAGAATAATAGCATGCTATTAATTATTACCACAAACTATGTACTATATGTAACGTAAATTACGTGCAGATACGAAAGCTCCAGATACACACAAATATATAGGACACTCACAAAGTATAGGAAATGATCACACTAAGACAATAAAGGAGCTAACTATATACCTTCTCGTTCGCTCTCGTTAAAATATATTATGACTGAACAAATTTAGTCCACCATTAATATTGTAGTTTAGTCAAATAATGTTAATATTTTGGAAAACATTTTTAATATATTGATACTTTTATTAAGTGGCGGATTTGTTTTCAAAGAGCACTATATAAAATTTATTTCATATTTTTTTGTAAAAAAACTTATTGTAAACATATAATTCGAAGTTCATAGATTTCGAATTATATGCTTACACTCTCTCTCTGTATATGTGTGGCAAAGTATATAACAAAATAAATTGTCACCAAACTCTATACGAAAATGCCTTTTCTTATATTATTCTTGGAAATTTGAAGTTAAATGCAAAAACATTAACGCTGGCCGTTGTTAATTACACCTTGTCAGTCACAGTTATTTACATAAAAAGTTCAGTAAAATATTTTTTGCAAAATTTGTCCACAAAAAGGCGCAACTTAACTTTTTAAGTAAATATGAGGCGTACCCATGCCTCTTACATACCATTCGAGGGTTCTTATCGCTAAGATACCCTCAAATACTGTGCAACTAACAAATTTTATATTATTACTCCCATAACGAGGAGAATATTACAAGCTATTATTCAAAATCTGTACATCAAAATACTTTCGAGGCAATTTCGGTCTGTCTATATCTCAAGATGACTGCCTGATTTTTAATTAAAAGCTGTCGCTAGGTTACAAGATATTGGAGTCCTATGAGAAAATTGCAAAAGTTACAGTTTCTTTGTGTAATGTTTGATCAATGTCAGTTAATAACATCCTGTTCTTCGACCTTTGAACCTTCGACCAAATTCCAATAAGGAAAACATAACTTTGCGTTCGTATACGCCCAATTTATATGAAATTAACATGTAATAAAAGTTATTAGTATTTTCAATAAAACAATTTAAACAGAATAATCGCGTATAAGTATTGATATATTTTTTGCAAACTCGACGTTACGAACACTTTGCAGTAGCCTGTGGTTACGGGTAGGCATTCGTCTGTTGTTTTATCAAACTACCGCCAACAGTTTCTGAGTTGCCTCACGTACTGCCTTGGATTGCAGAATGAGCTGTACAATCAGCTCCTGCCCTCTGGCGTGATGTATTTGAATTTTTCAAGTTTTTATAAGCGGATCCCAAGTGATAGAAATCTTTCAACCTTCTTTTCTATTGAAATTAGGATATTTTTGTATTTCAGTAGCCACGCAGATCATTCTAGGAATATATCTATTTTCCTTAGTGGGTAATGTTTTCCTGATGTAATGGTTAGGCTTTTTCATAGAGTGCTCACACACAGCTGACTTTAATACATGCCCATTCCTGACATCTGATATGTGCTCTGTCACCGATGCTTCTCTTTCTCTGACCAGATTGTTCGTGAATCATGACTCAATGCACTTAAATTCATCAACGTCGAGTCATTTTTCGTTGATGACCTTAGTAAGTATAGGGCATTATTTGCTCTAAGTGTCAGTTTGCCTCATTACATGCTGTAAGATATAGTAGTTTGATGATAGCCAGAGCACGACACCAGCACCACATTATATTGCATGGGGTTTAATATTGCCTTTCGTTGATCGGGTTCGTACGTCGCATCATGTGAAAGAAATCAGCGTTGGATAATGCATTTGAATGTTGATAAACTACACGTATGGTACAATACTCGAAACATTGAAATCATCTACGTTCTTTACGCTGCCTTACATTGCACTCGTCACAAACTCTATGTGCTGATTACGAGTTTGTTTTGCCATTTTCATCATCAAACTCTTTGCACATTCTTTACAATTTCTTAACCACACATTCGAAGATAATATTCGATTCGTACTGTTTACTTTTCTCCTTTACCTCAGTTTACCACAGGGAAACAGTAAATATAACATAATTAACTCTTGTTTGAAATTCACAAAATCATTAAAGGATCCTTTTTGCGATTCATCCAAATCTGCACAAAATTGAAAAATGCAAGGTTTTTATCGACACACTGATCGACGAACGTACGATCTTGTAGCATTTTGCGGATTATATTGGTAGTATGTGGTAAGCATAGAAACTTACTATATACCTTCGACAACACACAGTCTCATAATTTCATGGCCATATACAATATATATGCTTAGGTATGACACTGCGGCGATCATATCTTGTCACGTGACCGTGACTATGGACTACTGCAAAGTGTTCAAAACGTCGAGTTTCCAAAAAATATCAATATACGCGATATAGCAACAAAAGCCTTTGCAGTGTCATTTACGTCTATGGTCGTATAAATTTGCAAGTCTTCAGCATATATGAGAGAGGACCTTTATAATGGACTTAACAAAGACAAAGAAGAACATACACCGCTCTGGGCTCATCTATCGCACCAGCATTAAGTCGACACAGTAGAATTTTTGTTTTCATTTTCACGAATGCAATGTCCTACATGGACATGGTTCATGTTCATGCAAAACCATGCAATATTCAAAAAAGACAAAAAGCGATGGGCACAATTTTACTGTATTAGATTATATTACCTGATTCAAAGTATTATTATTGTATATAGTAGTATATAATGAATATAATGAACTGCGTTCTGCTACCAAAAAATATATATTGAATAGTGGGTAGGGGTCAGCAATTGTGGAAGCGTGCTGAAGTGGAGGTTATTTATTAATTATTTACCTTATAGTCGGTTTTAGGATAATAGAAATTGTACAGTACCTTATCTTCATAATTCACAACACAAACACTGATTGTTCCCGGCCGCCGTGGTATATTTCACATTAGTCTTCTTCGCTAGGGGTTACTTTCACTATTATCTTTTGTAGGTTTGTCTTTGTCAGGTTCAATATCAAGAGGGAATACACAAAAGGGAAATCAAATAAGGCTGAGGGAAAATCACACTGCTAATTAATATTAGATTCAGGAAGGACGTGCGCTCGCGCCGCCGTCTCACGTGCTACTTTTACTACCTCTCGACAACTACTACTAACTACTACTGACCGCTCGCGCCGGGAGTTGGCACAAGACTTTTACGACAACCCGCGCGGGGGTCATCGCAGGGGGCGGCACAAATAGGAATAAACATAGCCCCCGCCCTAAACATCTAATGTTTACGAGAAAATGGGAGTAGCTAACTAATAGGTAGACGAACTAATTTGGTTAAGGCTCTCTTTAGGATACCTGTCGATGTCTTAACATCGACCACACGCACAACGCTATCTTTACCAGGATAAATTTGGGAAATGCGACCACGTCGCCACTGTAAAGGGGGTAAATTATCATCTTTTATGAGGACTAGCTCGCCTACTGTTGGAGGATTCACTGGATCAGTCCACTTCTGCCTAGTCTGCAGAGTGTATAGGTACTCTAACTGCCACCGCGACCAAAAATGTTGAGTTATCTGTTGCACTACTTGAAAACGGGTTAAACGATTAATTTTTACATTGTTATAGGGATACTCCGGCAAAGCACTAAGAGGTTGGCCAATCAAAAAAATGACCAGGCGTCAAAACTTCTAGATCGTTAGGGTCATTAGATAAGGGACATAACGGCCGGGAATTTAATACCGCTTCAATTTTAACAAAAATTGTAGTTAATTCCTCGAATGTTAAAGGAATTTCATAAACGACCACCGACTCTGATGATTCCTTCTTTGTCAAGAAAGAGTGAGAGTCGTCTTAGGGAAGACCGCAAGGAAACGCTACGCGCTAACGCGATAAGGATACAGATAGCTCAACGGGTAAGTTTCGGGTTTTATTTATAAATCTCACCATCGTTGCCTAGGGGTTAGCAATCATGGGTTGAGGGGTTTCTTCGACCTTCCAGAATCTCTCGATGAGACGGGATAAGGATATTCCAGTCATGGGGGGCTCTAATTCACCATAATCGGCAGCGACTGGACCACAAACAATATAACCAAAAATTGTAGGTAAAGCAGTAAGGCCGTTAAAGTTAAATATTTTATCTTGTAATAAAAGCGCGCCGAACACGTCAGCACCCAATAGTATATCTATCGGGCCAGGCTTATTATAGGTAGGGTCAGCAAGGGAAAAATCACTACTAGGAAAAAACACAGACTCAGGGAACTCAAACTCAGGATGCGTACCGGCAATCACATCTATAACCATAGCAGAGGTTGACACCTCAGGGAAGGAATTATACAAAGGTTTAAAACACAGGAAAATAGAACCACGGGAAACCACTAAAGGAATATTACCTATGCCACGTACAGGGGCACAGGAGGGGGAGATGGTCAAATTGAGGTAATTAACAACAAGATCGGTTGTAATGAGGCAACCCTGGGCACCGGTATCACATAAGGCACGCGCTTCAATATAATAACCACTAGCAGTTTTAACGTGTAATTTAACAGTAGGCAATAATATAAGGGAATTGGGTGAGATATTCAGGCAAGGGGAAGGGGGAGTAATACAAGTATCTAGCTATGTGGGTCTATCTTCTCTATTATAGGAATTATCACGATATCTTATAATATTTTCAACTTGTCTATTATTTTCAACCTGTCTAGGTTGGGGCGGAGCATTTTCTCTGGGGGGAGAAGCTCTCTGGGAATGTCGTTGGGGGGAGCGCTGGAGTTGCGAAGGGGAATATTTCTTATGCTGGCCCCCGCCCATATGGGGACCGCGGGTAGAAGCAGGACGGGTACGCGGATAATTGCGTCTATCAAATTTGGAATTATAATTATACTTGCGATTGGATGAGGTAGGATACATTGGGTTACGAGAATCATTAAAACATAGCATAGTGTGATGGGATGAGCGACCGCAGGTTGAACATTTGTAGTCCCGCTTGCACATAAGAATTGAATGTTTGTCCAAACACCTATAACATAACCGGGAATGTTTTACAAATCCCGATCTTTCTCTAGGATTCATAGCTCTAAATTCGGGACATTCACGGAGGTAATGGGAAGAGGAAGCACACAGGTAACACTTTTTACTATTATTTATTACAGGTAACATTTTTTGTCTATTATCTAATATAGGGGAGGGAGGAGCCGCAAAGTAAGTATGTTTAGGTACAGTACTTTTAAATTTGGTCAGGTTAGAATCTACAAGGGAGGTGTTGCCAACGTTGTCATGGTGACGACATTCGTCTTCCAAAAAGGTAATAAGATTTTTAAAGGTAGGTAATTCATTAGCGTCACCGCCATAACAACGCTCAAAACGGGATTTCAAATCAGAGGGAAGCTTAGTCAAACATATATGTACTAACATATAAGACCATGAGGAGACGGGTAACTCTAAACGTTCTAAACAGCGATAGGCAGTTAACAAGGGGTTCAAAAAGGCCGCGCGCAAACCTGTAAATTTATTCGAAATCTCCGGCAGGGTAAGTATCTGGGTTATGTAGGTATCAGCAAGAACCCGTGTATTGTGATACCGCTGTTTCAACAACTCACGAGCAACTTCATAGTTGCCTTCTTCAATTTTTAAATGTAGCAACAACCGCTTAGGTTCATCTGCCAAGGATCCAACCAAGTACTGTAATTTCATTGTGGGGGTTAAATGGTGTTGGGAATCTACTACACTGTCAAACTGATCAATAAAACTTATCCAGGAGTCAGGACGTCCATCAAACTTAGGGATAGGTAAATCAGGTAATCTATTATAAGGAGTTCGCTCAGTAATATTTCTACTACTCATTCTTACGGGTGTACTGGCCAGGACAGGATCAACTACGGGAGCAGGTGGGCACAACTCTAACTGACGCACCCGGAGGTCGTCTATTTTCTTATTTACTAAACGCACTTCTTTTTTTACATAACTAATTTCTTGGTAATCGATAGCCGGGTCTAACCCACCCAGGAGCACTGAGGACGCGTTTACAAATAAATTACAATAAGAATCTAAATCCTTGAACCTAACTAATAATCTAGGTATTTCAGAAGTGCCAAGAAGTTCCGAGGTATCGGCAATCCAATCGGAAACAAAGCGTACCACACCTATATTTTTTCTATATTCTGCGCTTTCCGTATATAAGGAACATTTTACTGTTTCATCATGAGTAGCCATTTTAAATTATCAAGTAAACTAATAACTGAACTAAAATATTAAAAAAATAATAAACTCGTAATAAACAATGAACCCACTACCAACGGGCGAAATCAGAAATCAAGTAAACAAATAACTCAACTAAAATATTAAAAAAATAATAAACTCGTAATAAACAATGAATCCACAACATCTGGCGAGATAAGAAACCAGTTACGCGTCGAGTCGGCAATCTACTATATCGCAATATAATAAAATACTATGATATATAATATGACTACAATTAAGGCTTAAACTTCATTTAAATAAAAATAAAAGGAAAAAGGGTAACAATAAAAGTGTAGGGATAATATTTTAAAGTAAGTTAGTTTTTTAAGGAAATTATATTAAAATATTTTAACTAACTTCAATTATAATTTAAAACGGGATAGGTAATAACGTATAGGCGTAATATTATAAAATATATGTAACCATATTATGTGTATTTATTATATTTTATATTTAATATATAAAATTATATTCAATATTTATTTATATATTTTACACATTATACATTCACCCTACACAATTATATTATATGTATAAAATTTCATATAACATTATTTTTTAAACAACTCGATGCGAACACGTTTTAAAAGGTTAGGAAATCAAATTATATTGTAATTATGCGTTAGGTACCAAATTAAGAGCCAAAATACCAAAACGGGAGAATAACACTGTAATCAAAGGGACTCAGGGGCATGAAACTACGCTATAATCAGGGGGACTCAGAGGGATTAAACTACGCTATAATTAAGGGGGGCTCAGAGGGATGAAAACCACGCTCTGCTACCAGAAAGTGTATATAGTAGTATATAATGAATATAATGAACTGCGTTCTGCTACCAAAAAATATATATTGAATAGTGGGTAGGGGTCAGCAATTGTGGAAGCGTGCTGAAGTGGAGGTTATTTATTAATTATTTACTTTATAGTCGGTTTTAGGATAATAGAAATTGTACAGTACCTTATCTTCATAATTCACAACACAAACACTGATTGTTCCCGGCCGCCGTGGTATATTTCACATTAGTCTTCTTCGCTAGGGGTTACTTTCACTATTATCTTTTGTAGGTTTGTCTTTGTCAGGTTCAATATCAAGAGGGAATACACAAAAGGGAAATCAAATAAGGCTGAGGGAAAATCACACTGCTAATTAATATTAGATTCAGGAAGGACGTGCGCTCGCGCCGCCGTCTCACGTGCTACTTTTACTACCTCTCGACAACTACTACTAACTACTACTGACCGCTCGCGCCGGGAGTTGGCACAAGACTTTTACGATAACCCGCGCGGGGGTCATCGCAGGGGGCGGCACAAATAGGAATAAACAATTATATTTGCAAAGTGCTTGTTAAATTAATTAAGAATTATTTATAGCTACGAACAGCGGTGAGCGCCCAATACCCATCGCATCTAAAAATGCCTACACTCTAGGCGGCTACTATTATCAATACTGTCATGAATAAATTTAGGTTGCACTTTACTGCAAATTTTACTACATCAGTTTTGTAGTATTTTGTACTTACATAATATTCTTCAGAGGATTTCTTTTGTATTGCATACATTTTTGCCTTATTCATCAGCTTTAACAGACTCAACTAACTGATATTGATTGCCGTAATCGAATTCCAAGCTTTATCTTACTAAATCAAGATAATAAAACTAGCTTATACTCTTGAGTAGACATCGAAACTACATACAGTACTGTTATAGTCAAGCGTTATCCCTCTGTACGGTGTACCACGGTGGTCTGCTAATAATATTTATAGCTTAACGTTTTATCGCTAGCGGGGTAGCCAGATATATAGAATCTCTATCTACTATGGTTAATGTATATCTCTTATGCCTCGTTGATTTATATTAACCTGTTCATAGATACCTTACAATTTCGAGAAAAAAATTATGAACTATATTTTTCTCGAAGTCTTTTTAATTAAAATTTAATTATTATTTTTTAACTTTTAACTAAACAAATTATTTTAAAAATGAAATAATATATATTATTTGTTTTTGTTTATTATTTTATTTTAAAGCCACACTACTGCAACAACAGGTTAACTTTATATATTCTACCCATGCGTCAACCTCCTTCCGTATGGGATTTACAGGTATAGGTATATACACGTTATAATCTATACAGGTTGTAAACAAGCTTTTACTTTCAAAATGCAAGAGAATAAATGTATTATTAACTAAAGTAATAGTTTTAAAGATAAAATCTACAGAGACATAACTTAAATATATTTTTAGTGTATAGTGTGTTCTTAATTTTATTGATACAGGTTTTCCTTCTGAGTTCAAGCTATTGGTCCTTGAAAGTACGGTGAAGTTCAGTGCATGTTGAGGCGAGGAAGTTTACGTATGCGCCGTTAGTTTAATTAAAGTAAAATTATAATGTCATTAAAGAAAGTAAGTGGTATACATAAATTTTGAAGTAAATTAGTAACTGTGAATACAGTAAATAATAAATTGACGATATAGTGCTACAGTCGATATACATCTAATGAATATATTGGTTTCCTAAATCCAATTTTCTTTCTACAGTGTGAAATAACATTTAAAAAATATAACAAATAGAACACTAACGTACGGACAATGATACTAAACTAAGTTGTAACGTAAAAAAATTCAACATACCTAAAAGAGAACGTATGGCTTAGTGTTGAAAGCGTTTCGATAGTGTAAGAGGAATCAGTAAAATTTTATTATTTTTTTTTATTTTATATTTACATTATTTTGTTTCCTCTAAACTTATATCTGGACTATTTCTATATTCAGCTGATGACGTAGAAACCTGTTGGCCAATTACTATACGTTGCCAAGTTAAATTCTAAAACAAATTTAATGCTGTCACATCACATCAATCGACCTTACATATAAAAAAATAATAAGGGGCATGAAAATATAAATAATAAAATAAAATTTCGCACAGGTACATACTCTCTCTGGCTCTAGCTGACCTCCTGGTGATCATCACGTGTGTACCTTTCACATCACTGGTGTATACACTGGAATCCTGGCCGTGGGGTGTCACAGTATGCAGAGTGTCAGAAGCAGCAAAAGACGTCAGTATAGGCGTGTCAGTGTTCACATTGACTGCGTTATCAGCTGATCGATACTTCGCAATTGTGGATCCCTTGAGAAAACTCCATGCAACAGGTTAGTGCTTAATATAAAGTTAAGTCATCTTTCAAACAGAGAAAAAACGTGGGCCATTGGATTGGGTAACTAATAGTAATATACATATACACTATACACATATATACAGCCAATTATGTTATTTAGTTACTTAGTTACGTATTTTTTGTGTTGGAAATTAAAAATCTAGGTTAAATAAACACGAGTAAATATTATATAAATTCTTTATTCTTTTTTCAGATAGATAATTTAATTCACAACTTATATTACGATATCCTACACTATAAATAAAAGAGTTTCTGCTAAAATAAATTCAAATATTCATTCAACGAACACAACAAAATTTGACCAATATAATTAAAAAGAAGAGTATGATGAGAAATTTCTTGTAAAAAGAGAGTCTGAGATAACAAAGACTGTAAAATCAATAAAATTATATGAAAGGGGCTGCTGCTTGTAGGCAATGGTACTTAATGAGAGGGATGAGAGGGGTTATTTATGTCATTCGCCCTATTGATAATATGAAACGAGGCGTTGAATTCCGACCATTAAAAAAAATTATCTCGAACAATTTTTGAGAAAGTGGAGAATTCTCTAACCCAATACAAGTAAAGTAAGTGGCAATGAACGTGCTCAATTGATTTAGGCACGTCGAAAGAATGAGTGATGCAAGAATGGTAAAAAAGATATATAAAGCAAAAGTGAGTGGTAGGAGAGATAAAGGCAGACCGGGGCAACTGGCCGGTTGACTTTCGAAAACACGATATCATAGATATGCTCCATGCATTTAGAGGAGAAATACTGTGGACGAGATGACAGAGGTATATAGGGACCGCAGTGTTTGGCCCTCTATTCTCTCTGATTGACACAGTTAACACTCCATTTCAAACATGCATGAACTATGCATGTTTGAAATGGAGTTTTAATTGTGTAAGAGATTAGTAGAACCACTATGGTCCTTCTGCCTATCCATCTATGCCGAATACGCTACCATATTAGCTTACTTTTTAATATAAAAAGCAATGTAGTATTAAGAGAATTCTTATTATATTTCCTTTTATGTACGGACAGACAATTAACTTAAATTTGAAAAGTATCAAATTATTTAATACATTATTAAAAACAATATAATTTTATATCAAAATAATTTGGTAACCGCTTACACCTCATCTAAATATCGTTTGTCTTCGACTTATCTGGCACTTGGTCAATAAGAAAAAAATATAATCCAAGCTTTAATTCGCACTTTAAGTTTAAAATGTGAAAATAATGATTTATGAAAAATATAGCTTTTGTTATTATGTATATATACTGACCATATGACGTCATAATGGCTTATATTAAAAATTTCTTATCTTATGAATATAAGTTTAAAACGAGATGGATACAGGTGCGATTTACTTGATTTATGTGTGTAGTTTCTTCCAGACTTCTATTCTTGCTTGATTCTAGATTTTGAATCTTACTTATTCTAATTTTTCATAGCTTTCTATATATCTATTACCTATAGTTAACAAAGTAAATACGATAAATTTGTGAAACACAAACTTTTGGAGTATTTTTAACATGAATTGGGTCGTTAATCGAATATTGCTTTAAGCTTCACGCTTCATCCATTATATTGAAGTAAACAGATGATAGAACTTTAGAAATTGTTTAATTATAATACTTGAAAGAATCTTTAGCTGTGTTTTACCACCCACTACTGTGATATTACGTGTGGATATATCAAGATGCAATGGGCTTAGAAATCCGAGTGGCTTTCACTATAGGAGAATTCTGAATCCCTATAGTACGCCTAACATGGCACCCCCTAATTCTCGATTGGATTCTAACACTACTAAAATTCTTTCCATATGCATTTCATATGGCTCTTTCAGATGAAAGAATTTAGTATGTAGTGGAAATTAACATTGGTTTGTTTTGATTTTACTTTTAGAAAATTACAAGTATAGTCTTTATAAAAAAAATAATGTAGAAAAATTAAAACTGCGATATCGACAGTAAGACCGTAGCTGAGAAAATGATTCTTAACGTATAAAAATTTAGACGCAGTGGGATTTTTTTTATAATTTCTTTTAATATTATTTTTATTTTAACGTAAACAAAAATTTTAAAAATTGTTAATCTATATTCGTTTTTCATATGAATTAAAACGATCAGTGGCAACAAACGATTAAATTTTTAAATGACATACGTACCGATTATTAAAACTTGCTCAAGATGACTACATAACTATAACATAGAGATAACCAAATTCATTTTCATTATAATACTTCCAGCTAGAAGTTTCATATATAAATAGTTTCTATGCACATAGTTCGCTCGAGAATGTTATAAGTTCTTGTTTCGTTTTAGCCCCCAAAATGTATAGTACATACATTTTACATGAGTAACTTGTCAGTGAGAATGGTGGTTTACTCAGATGAATGGTAATATTTGAATTCAAAATGTGTCAGAATTTAGGAGTTAAGAAGTATACTTATAATATATTAAGAGGATATGCTGTTTTTCATCCCAGTGTTTATAGCACTATTGCTTTTTTTAGGAACTAGGAATTTGGCCTCGAAAAGGATTAATTTCTATCTATTTTTATATAACAAATACGTAAAAGATAATATATAAAAAGTTATATATTTGATTGTTATATTAAAAGGTTGCCTGCAAGAGATTGGTTGAAGTGATAAGGTATTGCACTATTTTTAATAAAATACCTAAAATTACCCACATTGTATTACTATTTAAGCACAATATTTTTTTGACTGACTTCGGTTACGGCACTCAGTAAGCAATATTTAAAATTTGAGTTGAATTTTCTCAATACCTTACCTTTACCAATAGAAAACGAAAAAACTAAAACAATTTCACGCTACTAAAACACAGTTGACACGTTTTTTAATTCTTGTAGATTGACTTCGATATAAAGAAATACTATCAACTGTTATAGTTAGAAAATAACTATATCTGTTCAATATCAGCATATAATAGAACATATTCGAACCTATTGTCAATATACACAATTCTTCACGTCCCAAAACGTCATAATGCATACTGATAGAACTCAACTACCATTAAGCGATTAGAGCGAGGACTTAATAAAATATTCCCAGTATTGTCGAACGCTGTCTCACAATGCTACTTCTTCTTTGTTTTTTATGCTTATAAAATTATAATATCAGGACCGTCGTGGCGCAGAGGCGCAACGTCTGTCTGTATCATGACGATTTCTGGGTTCGATCGGAAAAGATGGATTTTTCCCAGTCGGAAAAGATGGATTTTTCTATATCCATTTTCGTCGTTCTGGTAAACTAGGCAAAGCACGGCATTGAGTTCCGCCACTCAACACGCAATGCCTCGAAAAAGGCGGAAAGCGGGGACGGAGAAAGCAAGGACTAAGTAACGGAGAAAAAATTATAATACAATTAATATTGGAGTAATCTTTACATTAAAATGAACACTGCTTGCTGTACAAATAATTATTTCGTATGACAAAGTGAGGTTCCTGCTTATTAACCTGTATGTATGTCTTGGTTTACGTATTTTGACAGTTAATAATACTTAGCTGAGTAAACAAATAATGCACAGAAAATCTGTTCTCCACTTACATCTTGGATTCGATTCGCAATACATGTTCAGTAACATAATCTAACCCTAGCTTGCCTATATCGAAGCGAAGGCATACATATAATTCATTCCCCCATTTCAGCTAGACGATGTCCCACAGTGCCTCATAAGTAGTTAAGGACAGTGGACGAGCCAAAACAGGTATGTAAGGGCCGTAGCGTTTAACACTTCATTCTTTGTACAAAATCTTTTCATAAAAGAATAAGTTTTTTACATAAATTGTTTAAATCTTCGTGAAGGAGTTATGAAAAGAGTGTCTTGCGGTTTTGTCTTTTTTATTTATTTAACTGCTAGTACGTAAATATATACAATGAGTACAGTTATTTAATTTAATTTTTTTAATTTATTATATTGCTTATTGTTTGAATATTTCAATAGTTGCAATTACTTTTAACCTATTTCTACAGTACCTACAATATATCTTAGCTAAGAAGCATTTCAATATTTACTAACATTAAACTTGATATAACTTCAAGTTAAGATTTAAATAGTTAATATTCCGATATGATTATACTATTATTATTACACATATATTAATATTAGCAGAGGCTTGGACAAAATTTTGATAAAAAAATTGTCTATGGTTTTAAATATAATATGTACGAAATATTTTGTGAGCGAACATTATATTGAATTATACGTTATGATACTAACTGTATGGTTTCTTAACAAATATAGAAGCCTATGAATGAAATTCGCCAAAATACAAAGATGTATAACAATTCTACCTCATTTATATATTTACCACGCAATTATTGACAAACGTTTTCAATATTTGGCTGAAATAAGTTAGGATTGAGATGAGCTTTCAAAGTAATGAACGTCTACAAGAAAGGTGACTTAGTAATAGCTAAAGTTGAGTGTATTAAAGCAATATAATATATCATACGATATGAGAATATTATAAAGGTGTTATTTGGGTAAAATGATATTTTTATACGTGCTGAGGATATATTATTGCTTGATATACGGAATCATTTTCAATTTCTAGCTCTGATGTGACAACTACATGATTGACCTACGCAATTTGAATGTAAAATTACAAATTTAGAATACAAACAACTGAGTTTATTGACATAATGTTATTTTTATCTACCCTATTTTATATGAGATACAATTTGAAGATATATAAAGATTAACACACAAAACGTATGAACAGAAGACTTAAGGCTAAATATCAGGAGATCACACGAGTATGTTCACGGTATATTCTAAAAATATCCGGAACAGATGGCTACGTCAGAACAAACATCTCGATAAGCGTCGATTTTTATCACTGCCGGAAAAAAAATCGATAAACATTATATTGTTAATACACTTGTTGAAATTGGCGTGAATTCAAACGTAGTTGAATGCAGATCTATTTCAGACGTAATGGAATAGATACATATATAGATATACTCATACTCATACTTGTTGCAATTTTATGTTACTTAAAAAAGAAAGATATATATTACGACAAGTTATAACTACTTTGTAATATGGCTATAATATTTTTCGATTTTTATTATTCAAGTCTTAAGTCTTTAGGTTTGAAGGCCAAAGTCAAAGTGAAATGTCAAGTGCATGAGAGGCTAACGAGAAAACGATCTTCCATCGAATCTTATATCGATAAAAATACAAAAAAGGGTTAGTCGACAAATTTATTTCTAGTACAAAAGTATCTGATACATTTAATTCTAATATTTAGATATTTGATAAAACATTCTAAATAATTACATTCCAAAAGAACTTATATTACCTTTAGAGGAAAAGCTTTTTACAGATTATATGGTAAAAAAATCACTAAAGCTCACATATGTTAACTCACACTTTGTAATATCTAGGAAAACTGTATATTTTCTTGAAAAGAAAGCAAATGCGATTCATTTGACTAGTTATCATACAAATTTTCTGTAAAATACGAAGAAACCTTGTGTTGACATATAAAAGATTTTTCTATTGTTTCACCTACCTATTTACCTAAATTCACGTTATATACTGCACATAGTAAATACGGCAGGCAAAAATAAATGTAGCTTGGAAGAAACTTAGTGTTGAGATGTTCCGCGACCAACCCAATAAGCTTCTAGTACTGAACTAGAACTTGTGTCAGGAGGCCTCGCTCTTCCATAACACTTCATACATTTATACATTTGTAGAAATAAATATGAAAAAAAAACAAGAATTTATTTAATACTATTTCTGAATCCACTCAACTGTAATAAATAACTTTCTTTAAATATTAGTTAAGCTCAACAATAAAAAAATTTTATTAAAACAATTATGTAAATGTTATTAATGTAAGTCCCTTCCAAGTTGTCAGCGCCGGCCTACTTTATAGCATTAATTTCCGATTCACTCTATTCTTTCAATCGAATATTAATCAGTTTAAACTAACTTTCAGACGGCCGTTTAAAGGATTTGAATAATCGAGACATTTTTCGTTTGGCAGAAGTTTTAAGCGAAAATGTAAAATTATTATTTTTAATAAAGAAATATTGATTAAAAATTACACGTATACAGCCACGAGTATACGCTATATAAAGGTTTAAACACAAATTGCGTAGCAGACAGACAAAATTAAGACCATTTATTGTTATTAGGTATTTACTATTTATTTATTCTTTAAATTGAAAAAAAAACTAAACAATTTGTTATTTTTACAGAGCATGCTTCAGCATATTTATAGAGACCATACGTTATATAACTTGTCTGAAAGTTAAAGACAGGAGGTTCGTAACTTGGGACTTATATTATGAAGTCAGTCCTTAGTATATTTAGATATTTTTTTATTTATTACTATTTTTAAATTAAATGTTGTGAAAAAAATACGCATTTATTTATTTAAACAATGTTGCTAATATTTAGCCCATACTATTGAATTGAGTCAATTTTATAAATGGAAAAATAATTATGATTTTTAGTGTTTCGTCTAATTCTGTGTCTTATTTCTTTAAAGCAAGATAGACACAAAAATTGTATCAAAGCACTCCGTTTTCTAAAAATTGTGTCAAAGCACACCGTTTTCTACCCACATTATAGTTATTATATATTAAATGGCGAAACTGAAAAGTTTGTCTTATAAGGCTAACTTATTCGTTTATATTTTTGTACATATTTTTTTAGTACATTTTACATTAACATGTAATAAAAAAATATCTTATACTACTTTGATAGACGACAATTGACAGGCGCTGGCGTTTACTATACTTATGATATGTAGATATTGCAGTCAGATGAAAATAGTGTCAATCATTGAATACACACAAAAAACAAAGCTTATTGAAGTTAAACTAAATGGAGATGGCCCTATTAAATAAAGAATATTTTGATTAATAATTCCTTTAAATTAAAAAACTTAAATTTTCGACCATATGGAAGGTCCATATGTTTTGTATATAAAATGAAAACTATGATACAAATATAAGATTGTAATTATTTTTCGGCTGTACTAGAGTTTTGCGTTTTTTTATTATTTAAACTTTATTTCCCATTGTTAGACAAATTTCATAATTTTAGATCAACAGAAGCACTATAGTAAATAAATAAAGAAAATATAATAAATTTGAATCGCCGTGAAAAAAATTGCGTTCTGACCACTAAGCCCTGCGTTCTTCATTAGGTTTACGAGAGAACACTACTTCTAATGAATATTTTCATTTGATAAAAAAAAGCATATGTATGGATACTTAAAGAAAACAAAAAGTTTCAAAGAATCAAAAATATATCCGATACACGCATATTCTTTCTTCATTTTATTACACTTATTTACTTGCATATTAAGAGCGATAGCCCTAGGCTAGGTTTATACAAAAATTGTTAAAGTAAACGTGCATAACCAACAAAATTTACTTATATATAGTTACTCAGTTGTTTTTTACGGCATTTCAATAACATTGGAGCCAACGGCGTAAACAGACATGTTTGTAGTAATTCAAATGTAAAGGGACGAATTTGCAAGACAAAACGGAAAGTTAGAAATCCGCTAAAATAATAAAAAGTAAATACTAAAGTGGATTCTTGCAATGATAATAGAAACATGCTTTAAAGTGCATATGATGTTGTTTAAATCTTTCCAAAAACTCAAAACTTAAACAGTAGGATTTCCAATTAATTTCCTAGTGTGAGAGTTTAAGCTTTGTCTGCATCATTTTTTTCATCTTTGTAACATAATAACAGTTAAAACCAAATGTTTATATGCTTATGAAAAAACGTTAAGTTGAAATACAATTTTAATTGTATTTAACCTGAAAAATTAAGCATAATGAAGTGTTTTTTAGTAATGATGTAAATATTAATATTTTCTGTTGTGTCAATGCAGAGCTTGGAAATATTTGATATAATTGGGTATTTTATAAAAGTTACGCTAAATGCAAATTTCAAAAGAGCCCATGCGTATAAAAGTACAGGTAATAACTAATATTACAAATAAGACTACACATTTATGAATGTTACATATCTTAGAATAAAACAAACGAAATTAACATAGCGTTGAGAATGCCAAATTGCTCTTCAATTATTTACCCGTTTAGTCCATGATATACATGCACACGTATGGCAGTGAAAGGTTAATTCTACCAATATAGACCATAATATATCTGCTAGCTAGGCTCGTTTAAAAGCTTCGAAAGCCTCATAATGGTTGGATCTTATATATATATATATATATATATATATATATATATATATATATATATATATATATATATATATATATATATATATATATATATATATATATATATATATATTATATATATATATATATATATATAATTAATA